>SDVV010036604.1:0-10931 GCA_016164225.1 Gammarus roeselii
ATATATGTATTTGTATTTATATATATATATATATGTATTTATGTATATATATGTATATATATATGCATTTATGTATATATATGTATATATATATGCATTTATGTATATTTATGTGTATATATGTGTATATATGTGTATATATATATGTGTATATATGTGATATATATGTGTATATATATGTATATATACACAGAGAGCGAGAGAGAAAAAAATGTATATATAGCTATGGAAGGGTCGTTTCATTTTGTTTCCACCGCACATGTTCGTCAAGGGTGTCCCCTCGTCACTGTCTGTGGATGGTGAGAAACCTCCATGATGAACCTGTAAGAAGCAAGACGTAGTAAAGTGAATCACTTATCTTTTATTCGCAGGTCTCGCACGCGAGAGACCCATCCTTACAACTCGGAAGTCGCCTTCCACCCAAGTTAGCTATTTCATCGTTTTGGTACGAAGTGTTTACCTTGAAATGTAGAAATATTCATAGTTACTATGTTTGTGATGTATTATAGAGGTCACCCGATGACGATTGTGCGATTTAGTTATCCCTTCAAGTAATCCAGTGTAAGAAATAAACCCTCCTGTTTCACTCACCAAATATTTTTCCGATTATTCACGAAACAGAAGAAAGCTCCTTCCACTACGTGGAAGGGTCCTAAGTGTTCACAAATGAACCTAGTTGACCCTGGTGGTAGCTAATAGTTGTACTGTAGGTTGTTACGTGTTCGTTTAATTGAATAACTAATGCTTAAGGGTTGGTAACTAATTCCTTCGAGGCAACTATGACATAACGATGTTAGAAAACGGTTGTAAATGTGGTTTGCATTGTAACCGAAAGGATTTATGTTCAGCCCTTGGAGATTGTTTTCAAAAGGTTCAAAAGGTTGAATGCTATCATTAGATGCAAAAGGTTGAACCGAGCCCTCGCTATACCCGTTCAAATGATATTACAATTGCTTTAATAGTATTACTTCTTGAAGTTAGAGGAATCCATCGTTCGTAAAATAGTGATGAAGTCTAATTAAGTTTGCTTTGCTGTAAATACCATCGATGTTAATAGTGTTTCGCCGCCACTTCTCCTGCTGTACAGTTCAAGGGAACGAATGCAAGGAAAAACACAACGTATTCTCTAACACTTAAGTTCTGCTGTTTTGTTCAGAGACTCTGACGTCAATATTAAGCAGGTTAATGGCACAGGTAATCTACAGGTTTTCGAGGTAGTCTATCGTCCGAGGCACATTTACGAATTTAAGTGAAATACGCGATCGAGTCGTAATAGAGAAATAAAGCCTAGTCGGGCGAGTTACTTACGGATCTTGATGCAAAATACATGCTGTAAATAAACCAATAATAGCATTCCTACCCATAATGCGTGTTAAAACTAATGAATGTTTCGCAGTGTTCAGTTCAGTGTTCAATTGTTTTCCTCGACGTTGCCACGGCATGCTGCTTTTTTGAGCAGCTGACAAGTTTCAGGGAGGATACGCTCACGTCAGAGCTCCAGTAGAGATGAAACCTTTAATCTAATTTAATAGAATCCAGAGAGGATTATTAGTTACGTAGCTAGCAAGTGTGTGTGCAGGAATATTTGTCTGCGGTGGGCAACATAAACAAATTTGTTCGGATTTGTTGCTCTTTAGGCTTGAATTGCGCTCAGGAGTCAATATACGAGGACTTCCAAAGCCTAAAAATCGACTCGAACACCTTGAATGACTTACAGCGGTAGTACATATTGTACGGTGCAAACAATTCGCAGCATAATGGTTTCATCATTAAGAATAAGTTAACAGTAGACGACATTATCAATGAAGTGAGCAAATTACGAAACTTGCTTACAGTTATCAATGGTACCTGCTCACACCTAAATTTGCATCAATTTAGGATTGGTAAATGAGATTAATTGCATTGAAAAAACTGCTTTCAATTGTAACTGCTTCATATGTGAAATGGTCTTGTGTGTCATTTTGAAAGAAAAATGTGTTTGCTCATTTGAGTACGTTTAATTAAAATATTATTTATATTTCACATAACTTATCATATATGTATAATTTAGTCGTATCATTTGTCGAAGTCTGGTTTTTATCGAAATTGTTAAACTTCAATTATCTTAACTTGTTTTTAACTTTTGTAAAGTCCTCTCTACCATCCATGGACACTAGTAGATCTGCTTTGATTTAGTTTTGAGAAATCAGAGGAATCGTCTGCGCATCTGGTTTATACATTGGAGTTTACAAGAGTGCAAAATGATCCTGTCAACGAAGTGTTCATCAGTTCACTATATTGGAATAACTGCATTAGGGTCCTTGCTGCAGTAATAATTAGACTCTTGCTGCAGCATGCTACACCAAGCAATGCTGACAACGATAACTGAGCCAGTCTCTGAGGACTGAAATAATAATTAGACTCTTGCTGCAGGATGCTTCACCAAGCAATGCTGACAATGATGACTGGGCCAGTCTCTGAGGACTGAAGTAATAATTAAACTCTTGATGCAGCATGCTACACCAAGCAATGCTGACAACGATGACTGGGCCAGTCTCTGAGGACTGAAGTAATAATTAGACTCTTGATGCAGCATGCTAAACCAAGCAATGCTGACAACGATGACTGGGCCAGTCTCTGAAGACTGAAGTAATAATTAGACTCTTGATGCAGCATGCTACACCAAGCAATGCTGACAACGATGACTGGGCCAGTCTCCAAGGACTTGGAGTGTCCCCTCTTTATTCTGAGGACATGATAGAGGAAACTGTTTTATAATGCTTAATAGTAGCTAGTTAATTATGCAGTTGCTTGTTGAACAAGTTTCTTGAATCAACGTATGCATACTCACTTATGGTCTACCATTCGTGTTCGATTTTTGTATCAAAATCAAGGCTTGTGGATCATCGCTGACTCATATGCGTCCAATCGAACATCGGCCGACAAAAATGGTAATCATCAATGGTTGAATCAAAGAATAAATGATAATATTTTACTTAGTAACTATTGCTTGAATAATAATGGTGCAGTGAAAGTGATGCTCCTAATTCATATAGATCACCTTTTAATTAACACACCCGTTGAAGTACTGGTGCACACGTTATGAAGAATAATTATGTACCTATGTAATTGTCTGCTGCAGCAAGGACGCATACGTTACGGAACGTAATTTGTGATGAACACACGCATGTAAAAGGTGATGTTGTAAAGTAATACTCTATTCATAAGAATGGTAGACTAGTGATAGTGAACCCGATCACTTATCCAGGAAACTTCAATTTTCAATCTAAGTTTTCCTTAAGTCAGTTATGGCTGCAAGTTACATTATGTAAATCGCGGGTAATAAGGAATAACATAAGTTTGGTGTCGGTCGTTTGATGTGGGTTACCGTATCCATGAACTACTGGTAATATATAACACAGTATAGCTACCTATATAATGAACTAATCATGTTTGTGTCTGAATTATAGATACGTGAATGTGGGAGCAGCTGAATTGCAGCCTTTATTTGAGTCACTGAATTGTATTATGCGTTGAATCCTTGCTACCTTTACCAGCCGTTTATATGTTGTAGCCATCGTGGACTCTGCTAGGTCCTGCTACCAGTACTGGTACTACAGCTTGGCACTCTGCTAGGTCCTGCTACCAGTACTGGTACTACAGCTTGGGACTCTGCTAGGGTCTACCAGTACTGGTACTACAGCTTGGGACTCTGCTAGGTCCTGCTACCAGTACTGGTACCACTGCTTGGTATGCTCTCTGTCAACCATATTCGCAGTAAATGTTCAACGATATTTTCTTATGAGGAAAATTATTCGGTAATGACAGCAAGGTTATATAACTTTTTATAAGTGATATTGGGCTGTTGGCGAAGATGCTGGCTTCATCACAAAATTATCCACAATTGTCTGCAATGTGTGAAAGGTATACAAAGTGTACATACATACCTATAGCTGATCATAATGCGATGTTCTAGAGAACCTATACCAGTAGTATTTAGTGAGTAGTTTGTAAAGCTGTCGTTTGGTGGCTGCTTTTCTCGACTCAGTGTAGCTGTAGAAGACTCCATCACCTTAGCACTGAAAAGAAAATTAAGAAGTAACTAATTGCATTTTCTCATTTATTTTACAACTTTCCTTGAGGTAGATTGGAACGGAATGCCCTGAAAATGTACTTGGACATTGTATTTATTTTGCCTAGGCGACTCTATTAACTAAGCATAACTTTTATTTAAGATTTAATTGAATGCCGCTTGGTAGGTAAAAATGTCCTCATTGTTGTTACAACGAAAACTACCTTTTTCTATTCTTAAGTTCCTTTCATTGTGCATAATTAAGTTGGAGTTGTTGATTGAGGGTGTCGCTGGTGTCACAAAGCATTTTGTTTCCATCACGTCTACTACTAACGTCTTCGCAATAACCTTTTTAGTTTTTGCTCTTTGAGGTATATTTATTACCCCTCAAAGGTGAGCAAGCTACACAATTGGGCTACAGCTGAAAGTAGCTCGACCAACTGTGGCTACTGTGAAATGTTTTCTTACATATCGTTAGATCTGTCATATGTCAATTTGGTGCTTGTAGTCTCCTCTTTCGTTACGCTGTTATTTCCATCTTTTAATAATAACCTCCAAACGTAAGTTTTTCCACGTTAATAAGTTATTTATTTTTAATCCTTTATATATATTGTTCACAACCTTTTTTCTTATGGCTTCCATTTTTTATTTCTTAAAATAATCAATACAACAGATAGAGCTCGAGGTATTCAGAAATTCAAAGCTGCAATTTTGCCCCATCTCCAACAGAGATCTTCAAGTGATCATTCCGGAACCCGCACAGGAAGGGCTCACAGTGTCTAACCTATCCGTCACACAAACCGACAAACCTATTAAATACTTGACCTCCTCTTCACCCGATCTGCCACACAAGCAGTTAAACCTATTAGATACTTCGCTGCCTCTTCACCTATCCGTCACACATGAACACAAACCTATTAAATACTTGGCCTCCTCTTCACCCTATCCGTCACATAAGCAGACTAACTTATTAAATACTTCGCCTCCTCTTCACCCTATCCGTCGCACAAATGAATCCGATGCACCTTTCAGATACTACGCCTCCTCGTCACAATCTCTGTCAAACAAGCGTATACATCTTTTAAATACCTGGTAGATACTTTGCCTGTACGCCCACCCACGTGCCCGTAATATCCATGGCTCTGTCGACGAAGAGTTGACAACCTTCCAATATTCACATTTGAATCGTTTAAATTAGGTTCCCTCTTGGAGCGCGTGCGTACGTCTACGGTTGCTGTAGCAATGAACAAAGCTGTATATTTGCTACAGATGAATACTGCAACAACAATGTGCGCGAAGTTCGTCCTTCTCTTCCATCGCGCTAGTAATCCCGGTCACTCAAATCTAATCTCGTCATTCTGTTGACTCTAATGACCTACACAGATACCTGATGCTCACAATTCACCTCCTAACCACCTAGTTTTTTGTTGACTCGTTTTATACCTTCATAGGTGCTTTTTTTGTTGACCAATTTCATTGTTACTTCTTGTTGCTGTTTGTGTTAACTGGTGCTTACCTGCACATGTAACACGAAGTGTTATGCATCTTTAGCTTGATCTAAATCTTCTGTCCTGTCTGAAAATAATTCATAATTTTGAAGCTAAAGCCATGTATAATAAATCATCGCGTTTAGCAACGGAAAATCGAGCCAGTATTCTGAAAGTCCGTCGGTTTCATAAATTTCTCAACTAGGTGTAGTGATTTTCCTGGTTGATAAACTTCTGCATCACGACGATCGTTGGTGTTGGGCACATGACCAGCGAGGTCATCTTTTCAATCATTTGTGTCCAAGGTCATCTCCGGAAACGGACGAGGTATTTGTACAATTGATCTAGATACAGCACCGTGCCCACCGACAATCGGTTATGTTTGCTTTTAATTTTTATTTTGCGTTATGACAATGAATGAAAATTCGATTCGTGAGATAAAATTGTATTTCATAGCCCACGTTTTGTTGTTCAACCATACCAGTTACTCTGAGCTTCAAAGCTGAAGTGATAGAAGAAGGCGAGCAAGCGAGTATTAATGCCATACAATGGTTATCTTAATTAGATATCTGTATACTTACCAATCACCTACCGTTTGTTAATTGACAATTTTTTGTTGAAAGGATGGAGTAACAAACTAGGAGCCTCATTACCTAAAATGTTGATTCGTCTAAAACAATGGTTGACCAAGTTAGGCATGCATCTCAATACCCACAACCCTGTTGCGGTACGTAACAGTTCTAAACAGTTTTCATAAAGAAGTGTTACCTAAATTAGGTGTCTGTACACATTGACCACGTTCATTGTTCTAGGCCCATGCAGCATGCGACACGTTCAAATAATGAATTTTACTCAAAATCTACGCTGTGCGATATCATCTACGCCATTTATCACAACTGCGTCGTTAACAAACGCTCAGTGATCAATTTTGATTACGTGCTTGACAAGTGCACTGTTGCGATTTATTTGCCGTAGGTACATAGTTTATGTGTTTGTTGAATCGTCTGCCAATGTCGTCACTCACACAGATATGTCACTATGGGCTATATAGTTTTTGTGTTGATTGAATCGTCTGCCAATATTGTCACTCACACCGATTTGTCTCTCGAGCAGTTTTTAAATGGAGTAGCATACGCATCACCATCATTGTGGAATTGCTATGTAATAGGATTACCCGAAAACTCCCTAACGGTGGAGTTACTTCTGTAAACTACTCTGGCGTTGGAGGGAAGTTGTTAAGTTACTGATGATTCATCACAAACAGATGGAAGGACAACAATGTTGTCGAAACGATTTTGTGTGAGATTGTTCCAGTGATAACAATGTCTAGCTGTAAAATGAGTCTTTGTCAATGAAATTATCTTTGTATCAGAGTTTAGGAACGTATCGGATATGAAACGAGTATCTTGATCGATGAGCTTCAAGAAAAACGGTACTCCCCTTTACTGATAGCTGCCATGTATATTTAAGCTGAATGACAAGAAAACGGATGTGAAACACGCTACTGGTCTGCAGGTTTGATCAAAATAACGTGAGAAAGAGTGAACCACACTACTGATAGGCCCCACTTTTATTTTATCTGAATGACATGGAAAAAGAGTGAAACGCAACTGATAGCTTCCGCTTTTATTTTGTCTGAATGACATGAAAAGTGTTGTTCATGATTTGTATGTTTTCCAATCCCTAATTAAGATATCCATTTTACGATTAATTGACAACTTCTCCGCTCACCTGCCAGCATCAATTGAATTATGAAGCCCTGAAGAGGTTGTTCAGTTGTTCGACAAAAAACGATGGCTATGAACTGAACTCAAAACGTCATCAGACTGTTGGTCAACTCTTCTCATCTGACAAGCAGGTTGAAATATTGAGTTTCTTTCCCTTGTAAAGGTTCTTTCTTATTTTATGTCGAACGGAAAGGAAACCCTGGCTCCTCTACATCACAGTTATCTCAGCCTGCTATAAATATTGATATGAATGTCAGCAAAAAAGGCAAGTCAAGTCGATTTATAATGTTTATCTTTATCATGTGATAGTATGCTAGGTTTCGGAAACTCTATTGTAATCTAATCTACCCTAAGTGTTCGGTTTCCAGGCTCCCCCCCCCCCCTGCCTAGGCATCTGTTAGGTTCACGGGCCGCACGGAGTCGAGTCACCGCCCCGACCTGGAAGGGCTGAACACTTCCTTTCCCTTCAGACTCCCCTGTTCTTCACCCTTCACTATCTCCCCCTTTCTCTCCCATCCTGAATTACTTGCTTTTCATTTACCCCATTTGCATCTTCTGTTCAGTTCAAATTTCCTCAAACTTGTCTCAGACTCCTTAATAACTCTCCTAATAGTCGTTGCACACACACACATACACACGCACGTACACACAGACATGAACACTCAAACATATACATACCGGTTCTAACTATTCTCCTTTCGGGTTGCAAATAACAGCCAGGTTGCGCTCTTTCTTTCATGCAAGCTGTTTCTACGACTATTCCTTCTTCTTTTTTCCGTTCATGTGGTTCTCATGCGTGAGATTTCCTACACCTAGCGTAGATCTCATGCATGGGATCCCCGTTTTCTGCTGCTTCTTCATCTTCCCCTTCAGCAGGTGTTGTAAGCGCGTAGCCCGGCACCTTAAGGACTACTGCGGATCCATGGGGCTCTGAAGCAAGGTAGGTTATCCCTCCTTACTGCCATCCGGAGAGTGCTGGGACCATATGGCATCAGCACCTTAGGAGTTCCTGAACCTCCTGTCACACCCGTACATACCATAGACGTTCGCCGCGTAGAGGACTTTGACTTTGCGCATTAGTAAACCTAACTTGAACATTGAAAAAAAAAAAACTAACATGATGCAGCCCTGTTTTCTGGTTTGACATTCGGTGCCCGAAGGACGATAGGAAGCTTCGTCACTCTAATATAATCTAATCCTACCTGCGTTGCAGCTGAAGGAAGCTGTTAGCTGTCTAATTTAAGTGAGAATCTAATTGGTTTCCACTTCCTTATTGGTATCGTCTTCCATGTGGCAAAATTGGCAACCACTGCCTATCTTGTCTTCACTGAACTGTTTACCCGCTTCAGGATTTTTTTCTGACGTTTCTCTGAGGACTGAGGAGAAACATTTTCTGTGATTTTATATGTCAACATTCGAAACCAAACTGTTCTCAATGAAAGGCCTTGTAATGCAAATCGCCTACAAATTCGGTTAGGTAATTTTAATGGAATACTTTTTTAAGTCAATTTGTACCCTTCCGTTACTCTCCTGTTGTTTTATTTTTTCCAATAATGCATGAGAAATCAGTTTAATAAGTGAGGTTTCCCTTTTACCGTTGAAAACGTTTTCTACCGTTCCCTTGTCATAACCTGCACTAGAAAGCCTTGACACTCTAATCTAATCTTGTCCTAACCTCAATCAAGTTGAGAGACTGGCAACAGCCTGTTATACAATGAAAGTCTGATTTGACATTCTGTACTAGGATGACGTTGAATATCGCGCTAGAAATCCAGATGACTCTAATCTAATCGTACCCTAACCTTGTTTCACTACCCGATATTTCCACATTGCTGTGCTTCTCAACCTCTACTCGAAGGTGTTATGCCTCAAGGATTGCTTCGCCAGATATTCAACATCAGTGTCCGTTTGCTCACCAATCAATCGATCGATCAGGAATGTACTCTGGTAGTTCATTTCTGAGAAGTCAATAAATAGGGTTAGATTTCTATCAATGAGGAACAGAGAGGACTCACGTCACTGTGCCAGTTCTCAACTTCATGCTTGTTTAGTATTTGCTTTGTTGTCATGTTTACTTCCACCAACATTGTTGGCCAATCAAATGGTTGTTCAGTATTTGCTACGTTCACTGCCGCCGACGTTGACAAACAGGCTGGGCGGAGGCTTACGGGCTTTATGCAGAACTCCCAAGTCCAGTTAATCCTTGTTCCTGTTAACTTGATTCTGCTTCCTTTCCGGTGCACGTAGCTTGATACAGATTATAACTCGTTCACACTGGTTCTATTATTGGTTATAGGCGTGAGAGGATCTAGTTTGCTATTATTTTACTTTGGGCTTGTATTAAAACACGTCATGTGGTCACCGCAATGTTGTGGAGCTACTTTCATGATGTAATAAGCTAAGGATGCTAGTGAAAACGTTTATTGCTTTGCATTTTCTGTTAATTTATTTTCCTTTTGTTAGCGTCATCTTCCACGGACGTACGAACTCGTCACTTCGTTAATGCTAAACGCCGGACTCTTTTTGTACGGGATCCTTTTCATGTATTTATATGTACTAGCTATATTATATATACTTCGAGCTTCTAACTTGTACTATTAACTTTCGGATCTCATTTTTATGTAAAAAGCTATTGTAGCTCTAGTTAGATGTAGCGTTAGTTTCAAAGAGATTAATAAATCATCCATGAAATCGGCTGTGCATTATTTATTTGGTACCGTGGGTAAGGTTTGCGAAAAGTGGAACGATGTGGGTAAAAGTGCAGTGGCGCAGAAGAGAACTGTTTTTTAGAAGTAATTGTCGACGAGGTCAGAAGTGGCCAATGACATCTATACAGAAGAGAGAAGTAATTGTCGACGAAGTCAGAAGTGGCCAATGACATCTATATAGAGGAGAGAAGTAATTGTCGACGAAGTCAGAAGTGGCCAATGACATTTATATAAAGGAGAGAACAGGCGTGAAACGGATGATGAGAAAGGCACAGAGGCTTGTGCACAAATTTCGAGAAGAAGATGTTCTGGAAGTAAATGGGGAAGGAGGAGGAGGAGGTGAAAAATGTGGGCGGCCAGTTGTTGTTGTTGCTTAGCCCCGGTTTCCACCTGCGGTTTGGGGTGGATGGATGATTATTCATTTTATAGATCATTAACACTTTATTTTATTATTTCTTCTTGCTTAGGCTCTATTATTTTTTTCTGCCCTTTTTTCATGGTGATAAATTTTGAATTTGTTATTATTATATGTATCGAGGTTGGTTGAGACAAGGTGACCCAGAGAGGGGAGGTTTTCGTGGGACTCGGGGACCCAGGGTTTCGGGAACCCGGGGGACTTGGGAGACCAGGGGGATTTGGGGGTGTCCACTTGGACCTTTCTGGGGCCCCATGGGACACCCTTGAGACCCTTTTGAGAAACTGTGGCACCCTTTAGAAGCGCCTCAGAATCCTGGAACCTCTGCTCCCCCTCCCAGCGCTGTAAACCCATACACAAAAAAATGTTTGTGAGATGCATGAGTAGAACAATTAACCATTACAGTCCGCGGATTGCTGGCGCAGAGGGCGAGGGTCGCGTCGAGGCTGGTCGAGGTGCGTCGAGATCAGTCGAAACATGTTGAGGCGAGTTGAGTTGGTCGCGACGAGCCGAAACTGGCCGAAATGATTCGAGACAAACCGA
>SDVV010036605.1:0-10931 GCA_016164225.1 Gammarus roeselii
CAATTGAATTATTGATGGAATGCTTTAGAGGATGCTGAATAGACACGAAACTGCATAAGCTGTTTTTCCTGGATTGTTAGTTCGCATATTACACACACACACACACACACATACACACACACCTAATACAAAAATTATCATAGTTTAGTAATGGCTTCAATATTGGGTTCCGCTCTTTGTTTTGAGTAATGATTTCGCTCGTTGCTTTGAGTTATGCTGCCGCTCGTTGTTTGAGTTATGTTTTAGCATGTTGTTTTGAGTTGTGTTTTTGCTCGTTGTTTAGAGCTATGTTGTCGGTCGTGGTTTTGAGGTACGTGCGCTCAACAATACTGAAAAAATGAAGGTAATATTATGAGCAATCCAATATTAAGTTGCTCTAAATGTTATAAAATAAATTAAATAATTTCATTTTTTGCGTCTTCATGCGCTCGAAAAATAATGATCTTGACGTTTCCCATATGGATCCATTCCAAAAAAAAACATTGTTTTCCAACAGTATCCAGACAAAGCGTTGTTATTGCAACATTAATAAGACGATGCATGCAAAGCTATCCGGACAGAGATGGTGGCACTTTGTTAATGGTCTTTCGAAGAGGCTGGGACTCACCACCCTGTCTAACACTCACCGCCCTGTCTAACACTCGCCGCCCTGTCTAACACTCACCGCCCTGTCTAACACTCGCCGCCCTGTCTAACACTCGTCGCCCTGTCTAACACTCGCCGTCCTGTCTTACACTCGTCACCCTGTCTAACACTCACCGCCCTGTCTAACACTCGCCACTCTGTCTAACACTCGCCGCCCTGTCTAACACTCGCCGCCCTGTCTAACACTCGCCGCCCTGTCTAACACTCACCGCCCTGTCTAACACTCGCCGCCCTGTCTAACACTCGCCGTCTTGTCTTACACTCGTCACCCTGTCTAACACTCATCGCCCTGTCTAACACTAGCCGCCCTGTCGAATACTCACCGCCCTGTCTAACACTCACCGCCCTATCTAACACTCACTGCCCTGTCTAACACTCACCGCCCTGTCTAACACTCGCCGTCCTGTCTTACACTCGTCACCCTGTCTAACACTCGCCGCCCCGTCTAACACTAGCCGCCCTGTCTAACACTCACCGCCCTGTCTAACACTCACCGCCCTATCTAACACTCGCCGCCCTGTCTAACGTAAGACTGCGAGTTAAATAAACCAATTTAATAGATGTCTTGCACCAGTAAATCTTCGTCATCTTTGCCAAATATTTCTGTTGTCTAAGTCATCATTTGAATGCTCTGACGACACATGAAATGAGACATTGAAAAGGTAAGATTTTTCGATGGAAATCATTATCTATAATGATAACCCAGACAGATTTCCCTCTTTATCGTTGTCACTGGTGATAGCTGAGGGTATACAGTCATCCTGTTTACAGTGCAGACAGGTCATTAAATGATTGTATCATGTTGAACGGGATATATGGAAAGTGGTATAGAATTTTAACAATTCATGTGCGCTTAGACCACTTTCCTTATATGCCCTACTCATTTTACAATGAATATATATCAATAAATGATTGTATCACATTTTACAGTACATGAAAATCAATAAATGATCGTATCACCTTGTGCAGTTCATGCAGATCAATAAATGATTGTATCACATTTTACATTGAATACATATCAATAAATGATTGCATCACTTTTTACAGTACATACATACAAATCAACAAATGATTGTATCACCTTTCACAGTGCACACCGATCAATAAACGATGATATCACCGTTTAAAGTACACACAGATCAATAATTTCTTATATATTTTTTTTACAGTACGGATCAATACATGATTGTATCACCTTATGCAGTGCATACAGATCAATAAATAATTGTACCACCTCTAACAGTGCATAAAGATCAATAAATGATTGTATCACCTTCTACACTACATACAGATCAATAAATGATTTATCCCCTTTTACAGTGCATAATATCAATAAATGAATACATACAATTCTACAGTACAAGCGGATCAATAAATGATTGTATCACTTTTCACAGCACAAACAGATCAATAAATGATTGTTTCCCTTTACAGTGCAAACAGATCAATGAACGATTGTATCACCTTGTACAGTACAAACAGATCAGAAAATGATTGTATCACCTTTTACTGTACAAACAAATCAATTAATGATTGTATCCCCTTACCTTGAATCAATTGCTGCCGTTCTGTTTGTGTTGCGAGAGGTTCGGCTAACGCGCCAAAGACACCACTAAACCTGTTAGATCCGTCGTTCACGAGGGCTGTGGAATTTAAAGGGGTTTCTTTATATTATTGCACGTTCACAAAACATCTTTCATCGTATCAGGCTATTATATCACAACTGGATATTAGCACGTCCAAACCTCACCACTCAGAAAAACTCCATTTCTGGGGAAGTCCCATTTTTTGTAACAGCACGCCCAATCATTTATAAGAAACACCCCATTCATTTCCTACCAATCTGGGCCGCTATCTTTTCGCCCAATCAATACACTCTTCCAAGTGCTTGACTGTGGTGGGAAAAGAAGTCACTCCGTCTTCGTGTGTCAATTATCGCTGGTGTGGGTCATAGGGCGTGCTTTGAGACTCCACACCTCAAGGGCTTCCGTGAACGCCACCTCTGGAGAAGCTAGTGAGTTGGAGAGGGTAGGAGCGACGCACACCCTTCTCTTGCACGGCTGGCGCGCTACTGATCTGTGCATCGTGATGCCAACTGCTTATAGGCCAGGTCTTTAAAAGGATGACACTTGAGAAGTTGACGTAATAATTGCTGAATTAAAAAATTGATATGCAAAAACTTTACCTAACTCTAAACTGTTGAAATAATTTATGACGACCTCAAGATGTATGAACTCATCTTGCCCTATACTTAGTGAGAACTATTATACCAAACAGTATGTGATAACCTATCTTAAACAAATGGACAGAGACAAACAAAAATTGAATCATTCACTATCATAAAATACGTCAAGCTGATTGTTGTTATATCCAAGCTTGGCATTCGCGCAGGTGTGTCGCAGCAACACGGCTTGTCCATAAGTTGCGTTTTCTGGTTTTCCAACTAAGTGTAATGTTGATGCCATCTAGTGAATAAAAACTCGTTAGAGAGTTCATTATGCGTAAACTATCATTGTGTTCTTCAGAACATATGCAATCACAACTAAATGCATCTTGTACATAAAGTGTCATGAATATCTAGTCTCTGGATTATGAGTTATTTGTTAAGGAGTTCATCATGACGTTAGTGAAACGTTTACAGGTTCTGCCAACTAGAACCTTATTCGCTATTGATGCACTGCATCACCCTCAATGTACTTTTCTGCCTTGAATGTAGTCACATTTAATTTTTTTTCTTCATACAGAACATGTATATTTTTATGTCTGTATTCGGGTGGCACTCCTGAGTCCTATGCCAATGACCAGTTCTCATTCGTCGCCATCTTATCTACGTGTTTTCGTCTGCCCTGTAAACGGTGTACATCACACTGGTTATCCGATGGTATGACTACAGAAGCACGGAGACATTTCACAATCGACAGATCAATGGGATGTTCGCAAAAAGGACGCTTCGTACCCGTCAAAACGATCGTATTTGTTGCAGTTCGTATGGATCGTACTTGAAGTGTCACTCGTTCATGGCAACCAATGAAGGTGCCACTCGTTCATGGCAACGAATGAAGGTGCCACTCGTTCATGGCACCGAATGAAGGTGTCATTCGTTCATGGCACTGAATGAAGGTGTCACTCGTTCATGGCACCGAATGAAGGTATCACTCGCTCATGGCAGTGAATGAATGTATCACTCGTTCATGGCACCAAAGGAAGGTATCACTCGTTCATGGCACCAAATGAAGGTATCACTCGTTCATGGCACCGAATGAAGGTACCACTCGTTCATGGCACCAAATGAAGGTATCACCCGTTCATGGCACCGAGTGAAGGTGTCACTTGTTCATGGCACCGAATGAAGGTATCACTCGCTCATGGCAGTGAATGAATGTATCACTCGTTCATGGCACCAAATGAAGGTATCACTCGTTCATGGCACCGAATGAAGGTGCCACTCGTTCATGGCACCAACTTAAGGTATCACCCGTTCACGGCACCGAGTGAAGGTGCCACTCGTTCATGGCACCGAGTGAAGGTGCCACTCGTATGGCACCGAGTGAAGGTGCCACTCGTTCATGGCACCGAATGAAGGTGCCACTCGTTCATGGCACCGAGTGAAGAGGCCACTCGTTCATGGCACCGAGTGAAGGTGCCACTCGTTCATGGCACCGAATGAAGGTGTCACTCGTTCATGGCACCGAATGAAGGTGCCACACGTTCATGGCACCAAATCTCTTCACTCGCGTGCCTGCTCCAGACATGTTTATCCCTAAAGTAATTGCCTGTAGATTATGACTCGAAAGTAAAGGGCCACATTCCAAACAACAAAGCCAGTAGTCGTTGTTTGGTCTCATGGCTTAGGTCATATCATTGTACAATACAGACTATTTGGATAGTTATAGTAGAATACTAGTTCATTCAATTAAAAATGATTTCCCATATTTATTGATTTTGTTTCATTGACATAAATCAAGCAATGTGTAATAAAAAAATCAATATAAATGGAATGATTTTTCAATATTTACCTAAATCAATAAATATGGAATGAAAGCATAAATAGAATGAAAATATGGGAAGATTCATCAATATTTATTGATTTATGTTTCATCTGTCTCTGACATAATTCATATATACTGAACTCAATCCGCATATGTACCTTGGAGTTAACCATCCTGCAGGCACTTTGTGTTCACCGAACACAACCAGTTTACGAACACATATTCATAATCCGATTGGGTTCTTTTAAAATTAATTTGGATGTTCAATTTATCATAAGACTATTTTGGCAAGGTATTTTTGACCAAAAGTGACTGATTTAACAGAGTACACACAATAGGCTCTAACTGAAACGAGTTCATGATGGCTGAGACTTTCTTTTTCTGTGGGTGATATGGGCCAAGTATCATCTGATACTAGGCTTAGACCAATATAAGGTTATATTAGGCGTTCATCTGATGAACGCCAAAAGCATATATTCTGCAACAACCCAAAATTTTATTGAAGTATTGTTGTACTTACATTTAAAAATACTTAAACAACTTTAGATCGAACAATGTCGGCACAGGCGTTGATTCGAATTGGCGAAGTTTTTGAAAGTTAGTTCTGATTAAACATGATTTAGAGTCCACATGTCCAGAGCTAAAAACGTCATCATTTGCCCTCCCCGATCTCCAAAGTATGGGCTGTGGAGGGAGTCATCATGCCCTCATGTATGAGTATAAATTATTTCGAAGAAATCGTCCCCATCGAATATTGCTGATCTCTTTCATCCATCATTTAGAAATGTTGGTGAAAAAACAACCCCTATTGTTAAAAGAAATAAGAATTAGATGAGATAAATCTTATAAAGAATAGTCAAAGTAACCATTACATTAGCTAGGAATAATATTCGGCTTATGAAGATTTCTGATCGAAGTTATTGCAATAATATTGGTCCCTCCAGCGGGACTCTGGTCAACCATTCCCAGATGTGCTTGCCCCCCTGCGCCTCTACTACGCGACTGTAATGCCGTCTAGCGGCAATAAATAAACTAAGTTGCAGGGCAATCCAGCGAAAACCGCCAATAGAATCCACAAGTGCGGCAATCCTGCTCCATTGAACGGCTACTAAATAAGTTTGAGTGCCATGCAGGGTAGTCGTGATGCTAGGCAAATTAGCAAGTTGAAATTCCCCCCTACAAATATATCATCCATATTCGCATTAATGCGGTTAGGGTAAATGTTAGAGCTCTGTTAGAGGTCCCAGCTCTCCTGGAATAAATGTTAGATCTCTATTAGAGGTCCCAGCTCTCCTGGAATAAATGTTAGAGCTCTGTTAGAGGTTCCAGCTCTCCTGGAATAAATGTTAGACCTCTATTAGAGGTCCCAGCTCTCCTGGAATAAATGTTAGAGCTCTATTAGAGGTCCCAGCTCTCCTGGAATAAATGTTAGACCTCTATTAGAGGTCCCAGCTCTCCTGGAATAAATGTTGGAGCTCTATTAGAGGTCCCAGCTCTCCTGGAATAAATGTTAGAGCTCTATTAGAGGTCCCAGCTCTCTGGAATAAATGTTAGAGCTCTGTTAGAGGTCCCAGCTCTCCTGGAATAAATGTTAGAGCTCTATTAGAGGTCCCAGCTCTCCTGGAATAAATGTTAGAGCTCTGTTAGAGGTCCCAGCTCTCCTGGAATAAATGTTAGAGCTCTATTAGCGGTCCCAGCTCTCCTGGAATAAAGGTTAGACCTCTATTAGAGGTCCCAGCTCTCCTGGAATCAGCATCAAATGCCATCCAACCTTGTTTAACAATTGCACAAGACACAATATTTATTCTAAAGAATATCGATTTTGTGTAAAAATCAACTTTATTAGATGAATTGAGAGGACATTTTTTTAATGCGACTCGTAGAACAGAGTAATTTGAGGAAACTCTACTGAACGTTTACAGAGTAACTTGAGGAAGCTCTACTGAACGTTTACAGAGCAAATTGAGGAAGCTCTACTGAACGTCCACAGAGCAAATTGAGGAAGCTCTACTAAACGTTTACAGAGTAACTTGAGGAAGCTCTACTGAACGTTTACAGAGCAAATTGAGGAAGCTCTACTAAACGTTTACAGAGTAACTTGAGGAAGCTCTACTGAACGTTTACAGAGCAAATTGAGGAAGCTCTACTAAACGTTTACAGAGTGAATTGAGGTAATCCCGCTGAACGCTTTCTTTTTGTGATAAACCGCAAAACCAAGGCACCGTTCGTTCGGATAAATATTTTTTAAATTCTGATTTTCAGACTGAAATTAGTCACATCGAACACACGATGTAAATTTGTCTTCCAGTTAAGATTCTTCATTACGTCTAATGTTACATTGAGCAAAGACGAAAAAATGATACAAGCACAACAAACAAAACATATAATGGGCCCCTCTGCCACCCAAACACTTCCAACCCTACAACATCAAAGAAAGACCTCAGACCTCCTCAGCCCGACACTATAACCCAAACACTACAAAAGTAAAACACCGCATTCGTCACCATAGGCAGAATTAATAACCACTGTCCATCAGCAGTAAATAAACCGCGGCGCCATCCCCTGAGATGTCAAGTGAGGGTCATAAGTTGACGCCAACAAATGCATACAAATTGAGGAGATTATATTGAACCATACCCCTGCGTAATGAAGGCTAGACCGAGCCCTAGCCGATAAATTGACCTGGAGCTGCAATCAACTACTATGCCAAGGAGGCAGACAATGAGCCTGATGGGAAGGTCAAGATGTGTAGTTAGTTACAATTGATGAGTATCTTTGCCCAAGTTCCGGCGGGAATGTTGGTCACTAATGCAGAGATGTATGTTAAGTTGGTGTTGACTGGTAGAATGAGTTGAAGGAGGCAAACAATGAACTGGAACGACGCGGACAAGAAATGAGGTGAATTACAATTGATGGGAGCCTTGGTCCAAGTTTGTGTGGTGAATTTTGGCCCCTGTTATGTGAGGATGTAACTTGAATTGGTGTTGTGTGTAAGTCTGGTAGAAGTGTGTTCATAATGAGACAGATTGGTGAGCAAGGAACATTTATTCGGTTCGTGGAAAATGATACACCTCTTCTGGAAAACTAATAGAGGTGTACTTCTGTAGACATCGTTTCCAGTAAAGGTTGAATAGTCCTCGAAATAAGCAAAGGGTTGAGTGGGAATAGATGAAGAGACGAAGAGCTATGGAAACATAACTTATCCATTTAAATTTATGAATATGTAAACACAGTAGAAATTTATGACACAAAATGTTAGTATCAACACGGTTTCTTATGTTACACAGCAAATTAAAATTATAGAAAAATTTTGGTTTCATGGAAGAACGATCGGATTTTCCTGTTCAAAGAAGAACGCTGAGTCCTTCCGTGGTATTACACTCTCCTGTACCAGAACTATTCAACGCACACCAGTTCTGTTGGCCGTTATGGCAATAGCAAAATAATGTCATTCTGTGGAAAATAAAAGCCGAATGCTTCTAATGATTTTTAATGCCTTTCTAATACAGTTCGATGAGGGGACCGTTTCAGCTGCTGTGAACGACATTCTGTGTTCCTCAGTGTCTCGGACAACATGTTCGTCGATGCACGGCTCTCAGCCGACATGTTCGTCGTTGCACGGCTCTCAGCCAACATGTTCGTCGTTACACGGCTCTCAGCCAACATGTTCGTCATTGCACGGCTCTCAGCCGACATGTTTGTTGTTGCACGGCTCTCAGCCAACATGTTCGTCGTTGCACGGTTTTCAGCCAACATGTTCGTCGTTGCACGGCTCTCAGTCAACATGTTCGTCGCTGCACGGCTCTCAGCCAACATGTTCGTCGCTGCACGGCTCTCAGCCAACATGTTTGTTGTTGCACGGCTCTCAGCCAACCTGTTCGTCGTTGCACGGCTCTCAGCCAACATGTTCGTCGTTGCACGGCTCTCAGCCGACATGTTCGTCGTTGCACGGCTCTCAGCCGACATGTTCGTTGTTGCACGGCTCTCAGCCGACATGTTTGTTGTTGCACGGCTCTCAGTCAACATGTTTGTTGTTGCACGGCTCTCAGCCAACCTGTTCGTGGTTGCACGGCTCTCAGCCGACATGTTCGTCGTTGCACGTCTCTCAGCCAACATGCTCGTCGTTGCACGTCTCTCAGCCGACAGGTTTGTTGTTGCACGGCTAATTCCGGCTGTTATCCTGTTGGGCGGGGTTTCAATATCAGTAATCTATGATGATAATAGGAAATAATAAAAAAAGGTCATTCATACACGAACGGTATGTTATTATTTCGAACAAAAAGGTCGATACATAGTGAACAAAAAATCAATGCCAAGCTAAGAACTTGAGTATCTGGGGCTAAGTATGAAGGGTAGGAGGACATCTTACTTGCATAGCTGGGCGTAGGAACACGACTCCTTCCGATCCTTGTCACGATGAAATCTATCAGGACATTTGTACAATGTTCAATAAATATGCACTGTATTCTGTTGACATAAAGTGTTGCCATCTGACATTGGGATCTTATACTAAGCAATTGGTTATAGTGAGAACTGTTAATTCATATGTAAAGTAACGAAATAAAATTCGTTTATGACTAGTCTATAATGAAAAAAAAGACTACTCCCACGTGGAATTTGATTTCATATTAAAATTTCTTACGGTACTCCATCTGGTCAAAGCTGCTTGATGGATAACACCAATTAAGTTCCCGATGAATTCAAATATCGAGCGGAAATGATCATTGAAGATTTCTCTTGATTTTAAGTCAGAAACAAATTTTCTTCCGCTACTGTACAGCCTAATTCGTTGCGTAGCAAAGAATGCGACGGTATGAGTGGGTCTATGCCAGTCAGAGAGCCACTGACAGAACAAGAAAGTGAAAAGGATGATTTCAAGCTAAGAAATTGTAACTGGTTAATTGGGGTTCTGTACGAACGTTGGGACGAGCAACATAACAAAACAAAACAATCTAATGGAGGGACATCTGCCATTAGAAGGTTGAAAAAATATGGGGCCTCCGCGCCCAGTCAACTTACTCGTAGAAATGGTGTCTTTTTAAACTCCATCGAGAAGAGCTCCATCCCGGTGAAAGATTGTTTCCTATTGATCTTGAAGGGCGAGGAACGAGTAATCTTTCATCGCATTATAATGGGTAGCAAAGCAAAGAAAAAAGGACCGTTCATTTTATCATTCATTGGTACGCACCAAACCAAACATCACCCATTAAACTGATGATAGAGCACTAAGAAGAATCTATAGGTGTCCTTTTGTTTGGGTATCCTACAAACTGATTTGTCGTGACTAATGAAGAGCGGAGAACCGAATCAGGTTACTTCAAAATATTTTGGCGTTATGAGAATTTAGACCCATTTAAACTCTTCACAGACGCGCAGTATGTTCGGTTTGAAGGTTAATGTACTTTACACCATTGAATAGTTGCTGTGCATCTCATGAGAATTTAATTAAGAGGGTAGGAAAGGAGGGCGGAGTATCCAAGAATCGGATTTTGTTATGAATTTGCCTTTGCAACTTCACATATCGTGTCATGTAAAGTTCATATTAACTACCAGATATAAAAAATAAAAGTTGGAGGTGTGTATGTTGTACACCCTTCTTCCCCTCAGATAAAACTGCCAGATATCCTCGGTGAGCACAAAAGACACTGCCATCAAACCGTAACGACGACATGAGAGGGTTGACGACATGAGAGGGTTGACGACGACATGAGAGGGTTGACGACATGAGAGGGTTGACGACATGAGAGGGTTGACGACATGAGAGGGTTGACGACGACATGAGAGGGTTGACGACGACATGAGAGGGTTGACGACATGCGAGGGTTGACGACATGAGAGGGTTGACGACATGAGAGGGTTGACGACGACATGAGAGGGTTAACGACATGAGAGGGTTGACGACGACATGAGAGGGTTGACGACGACATGAGAGGGTTGACGACGACATGATAGGGTTGACGACGACATGAGAGGGTTGACGACGACTTGAGAGGGTTGACGACATGAGAGGGTTGACGACATGAGAGGGTTGACGACGACATGAGAGGGTTGACGACATGAGAGGGTGTACGACGACATGAGAGGGTTGACGACATGAGAGGGTTGACGACATGAGAGGGTTGACGACATGAGAGGGTTGTTTACGAGAAGAAGCAATGCACCGCCGTCCCTCCCTGCTGTTGTTTACGAGAAGAAGCAATGCACCGCCGTCTCTCCCTGCTGTTGTTTACGAGAAGAAGCAATGCACCGCCGTCCCTCCCTGCTGTTGTTTACGAGAAGAAGCAATGCACCGCCGTC
>SDVV010036606.1:0-10931 GCA_016164225.1 Gammarus roeselii
TGTGTGTATACTAATTCAGTACCCGTCCATTGGATATTATTTGCATTTGATATATTCCTAATAAAAACTAGTCCGCAAAGTCCTTTGAACGCTTCCAAAGCCGTCACAAGAGTAACCGCTGCCTAATCCCACGTATCTCCACTGTTTTGTTAGAGACTTCGATTAAGCCAGGGTTCTTCTACTCGTAACAAGCTTATTTAAAGAACAACCTGAGGTCGTTGAAAGTGAAAACGCATGTTTGTCAGCTCTGTCATGCTGCACCAATGTTGGGCCTAACCTGTTACGAATTCATACGTTATCTAAAAATTTGTTACTTAATTATTCGCCGTGTCGTCCTTCAACAGAACATTTTATTCCAATGCTGTTCGCCGTGTTGTTCTTCGACAGTATAATATAAATCATATGCCTCTGATAGACTTCTGTGATTTATCAATCATAACATTGCAAAAACTCATTGCGCATGTTTAATTGTGTGAATGCAGTACTGTAATACTGTAATCATTAAATCAATAATCATTGCGTGTACTAATGTTGCAGTGAAAAGTCACTAAACAAGGAATGCGTTACTAGAGCCATACAGTTTATGGAAGTCTATTCTGTTAATAGCAAATAACTCATCTGATTGAATTGGAAGTTATCATGCTTTTCGAGAGAGAAATCGCTTGGGGCCTCTTACCGATCAGCGTTGGCGTTTGATCGGCCGTCACTGCCAGGGTTGTTTGTACTCGAGAAAACAACACTGATCTGACAACCTGAACCCATACCTCTCGTGCGCCTCATTCATTCATGAGCATCGATATTTTTCAGTGAATGATAGCGTAAAGTCATTCATTGTGGAGCATGTGACCTGTAACTGATGTCCAAACATAACTCTAAACATTCATCCTATAGATATTCCGATGTCGAGAATGGCAATAAGCGAGGCGATTTGATAAGATTTTAAGTTAAATACCGAAGGTGATGACAGTCTGTTTGGTACAAGTCGCTGCGAGAAGGCTGCCGTTGTTGCCTGAGGCGCAGGGCCGACATAACTCGTTGGGTGACGTCATACGCGAGGCCCATGCGCTGCCACAGTGTTCGAAGGTAACTGTTTATGGACTAAACTGGTATATACAGGAGTTTCACCATTTCAAGTGTGAATGTAGACAATTGCAAAATACAGGAGTATGATAGATACACACAAATCGATCAATTCCAGAGAAACTTTGTTTGTATAACAATAAATTGATTTTTTAAAGTTGTTCATCATCATAAAACCTAATGACAGAAACTAAATATTATATGATCTCCCCACTGACCTGCTTATTTCAAGTGTATTTACACACCGTGCGATGCCTGTATACGTTTTTTTTATATGTTGTATTTACAATAAAAATTAAAAAAATCAACCATATGAACAATAATTTATCGTTGTCTTTTTGAAAGAAGATGAAAAATGTTATCAATTGTGTTGTATCCGTGGCAATTACCTAATCAAAATCAATAGCTAATTACACGATGAAAACGATTAAATAAAGGGTGGACAATTAACATAAAAAATATGGACAATACGTATATTACGAGCAAGCAAACAGGACGGCCTTATGTTCTGTTATGAGCGAATTCAAACCACTTTTATTTGATAATAAAAAATACCAATTAGCAACGATAATTGATTATTATGGGCCATATAAATTCCAAAGTGTGTTCCATTTTTTGATAGAGCTTGGTGAAGCCGATCACTGCAGGGAAAGTCTCAAGGTTTTGGTGTATTTTTCACTGATGGGTCCAATGAAGCTCTGTTCAATGGGGCAAAGAGGAATGACACTAATCTTATTTCTGCAAGATGCTTCACATCGAAGTGATGGACTGTTATTGGACGGTATCATGATAGAGTTACACAACCTTTACTAAGTCAGGATGGAATAGGGGACGGAATCCTGAACGACCTTGGGATAAAGTAATGTATCCTGGATGACCCTTGTATAGAGTGAGTGACTGTATTATATACGGCGTCAGAAGAGACTGAGGGGCTGTATTGTAGATGCTAACGTTTGAATGCACTTATCAACTCTAAGTTATTTCGAAGAGATGCGATTCGTATTATTTTTACTTGTTAGATACAATACTGTTTTTTCAGCATATCTGAAATTTATTCTCCGCGTGAAAAAGTTTCCTCTTTACCGACGTCGCTTACGGTATTAACAGGCGTCGCTTTAATAATATCTGGTGTGGCTCTTAGTAACACCTGGTGTCGCTTTCGGTAGTAACTGGCGCCGCTTTTAATAATAACTGTCGTACCTCTTAGTAAGAACTGGCGTCGCTCTTTCAAATAACTGGCGTCGCTATCAGTAGTGAGTGGGGTCACTCGCAAAGTACTGTCGCCGAAGCGCACCCTGGATTTTCTGAAGAGGAGGTCACAGCCTAAAAGAGAGGGAGCATTTTTAACAAAGGTACGTCTAAGCATTATTAAATAGTACTTTCAAAGCCAATAAGTGGGAAAGCATGAGGGGCATGACACCACGACTCTCTTCCCTCCTCCTCTCCTATTTGGTGAGCCACTAATTTGGCCTAACTCCTAGTAATAACTGACGTTTCATTTGGTAGTAACTGGCTCAGCACTTGCGTCTCTGCCAACAATAACAGTCGGCTCTCTGCGCAATAACTGTCTCCGCCTTCGTGCGCAGGGAATGCTGATTGGAAATACGAATAGACAACCAGATGGACGACTAAGGAACAGTGTTGTATGAAATGGTGTTACTAGATGCTTATTTAAATCATCTTGTCCAATTATTTTCCTGAATATTAGACATGTAAGCAAAAAATACAACATGTCCAACACTGCAAATTGACACAAATGACATAGGATAGCCTGGGTACTGTCCTGCATGGGCTATGGCTACGACATGAATAGCATACGTGACTCCGAAATTAAACACACTCGCTTCGAGCACCACAACTCAACTTTATTAGCTGGTCCCGGATGAATATCATCATAATCGTTGTGGACTCTGTGGGAGGCCGTTGAAAAAAAAATCCACTACAACTCTACCATGATCGTTAACTAACCGTACGAAATTCCTGGACCAGAATCTGCTAGGATTAAGGAATTGGGGTTTAGTCGTCCAAGAAAAATAATCGTGCGCCAGCTGACTGTGTTGTGTAAACATTTGAACTATCTGAAATTATTACATCTAACTCAACTGGAGATGCCTTCGAGATACATCATCTTTCAGTTAGCTGCAGCTTCTATATTGCCACGGGTAATCATGTGACTTGTCGAATGTTTCCCTTGCATGGGGTTTAGTGACATTGAGTATAGCACATGTGCCCAATTAGTCGTAGGACTGTTTATTTTCCAATAAAACATTTAAACTTGAATAATATTACCTTGCCCTTTTAAATGCACAATAGAGCTCCAGTATGTTGATTTGTTTTGACTTGAGCCTCATTTCCACTGGGGCCTCAACGTGAGCAATAATAGGCTCCCCGTAGGGGAGCCCCTGCATGTCAAACCGCATACTGAAAAAAAAATTGTTGGTAAGATGTCAAGGTGCCACCATATTCGTGATACGATTGTGATTGAACATCCGATAATTTGATATTCTGGATGCATGGCCCCTAGCGGGCCCGCAGAAAGACTTTGTTGATTGCCATGTGATGTTCAGTTCTTACGTTTATAAAACGTTTAATAATTAGTCGTCGCCTTGAGATCTTCTAGGGTATCAACGAGAGTAAATTCCATTTTCCCTTGCCAGCTCGACAGATATTGTTGCAAATTTTTGGTCCGCTATGTAAATGTTCTTTATTTTTTGTTGTGGCCCTATGTGTCAAGTTCTTGCAGCCCTCTTGTGGTACAATTTCTCTCAAAAAGGCTCTGCTCCTACTATGCGCGAGAAGTAGTGCGCCGAACTGATCTCGAACACTGAAAAGCTTACATTTTAAGACAAATTCGTACTGAGATCTTTAAACGTTTGAATTTAATATCCAATTGCAATGCATATCAACAAGAAACATTGCTTCATCAGATGAGAACATAATTTTTACCGAATTACAATCAAAGAAGCAACGTAATTTGTATATATTGACATATTTGGTTGTTCCTGACACTCCATTCACGTCTGCGTTTTAGTGAGGCCTGAAGCTTACGCTAGTTCTTGCTGTGTTGAATTTCCCTTCCATGCCGCTTAGGTACCACGAAAATGTGCCACAAGAAGTCGAGAACACGTCAAAATAGCCACCTGCATTACATAAAACATGACAGAGGGAAATGATGAGTAAGTACGCGCGTTTTGAGACGAAGTGGAGGAATTCCGCGTTGAAAAGTGCGAGGTGATCTTCGTAGCCCCGATCAGACGTCCATTTTCTTCTCGGCTAACTTTCTTTCCCGATAATTTGTTCTCACTCGAAAACAGAGATGTACCTTATAAATTGTCGTATTGTTTATGCTGATATTTCATTTTTAGTAGTGAAAGGTGATTGTTCAAGTGATACCGCAGGTGTCGTACCTCAATTTGTGAGAATGGATCAACAGTCGTGTAGTCGATTTGATATAATTCGTGAGCTATAATTTAAATCATCAGAGTTAGATTGAAGTAACCGGACAGGATGTATATATTATTTGCCTTCACGTTGTGTTAATATATCTATATTAAAAACAATCGTCAGCATTGTGTAGTTGCTACATAAGTGTACTCTGCATTGATTTTATATTAATTAGTTAAATCGTCATCTACGTTGAGTGCTGGGTAGGATTGGTTTATAATTCATTACTGAAAAATATTTATTGGTGATACACTATTTTGTCACGGTACTAACAATGATATTGTGATTTTACTGGTCAATTTTAATTTATTAACAGGTCTACTACAGCAGCCAAGCCTGAAATAAGAAATCTGATACATTAGTTTTACAGGTTAATTTAAATTCAAGACTAAGCTCACTCCAGCACCTTAGCCTGAAATGAACAATGAGAAGGGTGTCATTTCATTATTCTATGTATGATTTTGTGTTTTTTAATAATAAATATTCTCTAAATTAACTCACAAACATGTTTTGTAAATGAGATCACATACCTGTGTTGCTGTGAAGAAAATCACCAGCATTAATCAGATGCTGTCAAGATTATTTTCAGATGCTGGCACAATTTTTTAGTATAAAGAAGTATAATTGGTATGGCCCAGAGTGTATTACTATGGAGAGAGGATTTCTAGTTTTGCTAAATAGGTGAAAGACTGCACAACGCATTAGCAATGTCAGTGTGTAGAGCAAGGTGAGAGGTACAAATGCCATAGTACTTTAGAACTAAAGGCAAGCAAAGTAATGAGGTGGAAAATTCTGAAAATTTGTTTTTCAGGCAACTGATCATGCAGCAATTCTCTTTGTCCAAAAAAAAGTGACACATTTAGCTGTGTTACTTTTTACAAATTGAATTTCATCAGCCTAGTCATAATCTAACAATTCATCATACATCAGATCAGCAAAAGCTTGCTTATAGTGAGTGATATTCATTAACTGCATTACATCAGCAGTCAAGCCATTCCACACACCAACACATCTCACACTGAAGGACCTGGACCTACAGCAAGCATCAAAAGAGCAAGGAGAAAAGACCAACTTCAGCAAAGGACCCCTAGTGCCAACTCTAGGAGCCAATTAAAACATATTTAGCAAATACTCTGACTAATCATGTAAAATCAGAGGATTGACCTCAAATTTGATAGAATAATAAGTGAAGACATTACAGTCAACAAAATGAATTTTCATAGTTGATTGGTTGACTAAATCTGTAATCTGAATGCTCTTTTCTCTTCAATGTGTTGATGAAATGTCTTCATAATATCTTGAGAATCAACAAACTGAGCAGCCCAGAGTCAAAATCTATCATAAATTGATGAAATTTTGTTAGCAACTACCATACTTGTCTATCTTGTGCTAAAAGGCATTAATGAGTCAGCAAGATATTTGCTTTGGGCCTGAAGTAGTCTCCTAACATTAGTTAGTTGAAGGGATAATTCCAAATTTGCCTCTATCATTGAATTGCAGGTGCACCATCAAAGAAATATTGAAGATTTTTTTTAGGATCTTGCAGAATTTTTATCATTTTGAATAGCTATAGATTATCAGTTTGTTTCCTTCTGAGGTTTTTAAGAAGAAAAAATTGGTGCTTATTGACATTTGCAGAGATATCAAGGAAAAGTTATCATGCTATTTCTAGGCCAGTTTGGATTCTATGCACAGGGTGCTGCTATGCAGTAAGGCAGCAACTCTTAGTTCACCACTGAAAAGTATTCACCAGAGATGTAATGTCCTTATTGACCAACTAGACACATTAAATAACACATGCACACACCCATTTACAAGCCTTTCAACCCTCAACACAACCTCCTCTGGCATTGCATTCTGCCCTTCCACTCATGCTCAAAACAAATCGTCAGTGGGCCAACCATTCAGACATGTCCTCTGATCACCTCCCAATAGCAAAATAATTAAATTGACCATGTCCCTTGCAAAAACAGGCAAACAGCAGTCAATCAGCCCAAGTACTGGAAAGAAAAATTACACCATCTTCAGGCACAAAAGAAAGCAAAGCACTCAATAAACAGAAGCACCCACACAACGATGCTGCAAAAAATGAATACAAAATTAGCAGACTGATTTTTAAGACAAGCCAGAAACTAAAGAAAAAAATAATACAAAAAATGAAATTGCAGTTATCTCAAGACCAATTACAGTGGTATCTATCTACTTGTCACAAAACCACAATATCTGGGAAGCACTAATGACCAAACTGCTTAACCAGCTATCCCCTTCCCCCATACTCCTCCTTGAAGACTTCAGTAACTACCATGTAATGTGGGGATGCGTGCAAACAGATCCCAGGGGAGTGAAAATGGACACTACCATAGACACTCACAACCGGGTTCTCCTCAATGACGGACAACCCACCCGGATAACCCGCGAATGCAAAACCGCTATTGATTTATCTGTACCTTCCCCCATCGTTTTGGGTGTCCTGCCTTCACCATATGATAGTGATATAACCCAGTCATATCACTCCTCAACAACCAACCTAACAACCCTGACATACAAGAATTTTGATTTAACTACCCTAAGTCAACTTGGGGAGGGAAACTCTACACATATTGCGTAAAACGATATGAATAGCCTCCCCGACAACATCTCAGACACGAACTTGTCACACATCTTTACAAGAAATTTTTAAGTGCAGCTGTCGCATGCTTTCCCTAATATTCATCCGCAACCTCTTTTCCAAACCCGTGGTGGAGCCCGGAGGTGTAAAAAGCAATAGACCAGCTCTTGACCAGCCTTACCAAGTCTACATTTACGTTACACCAATATGGGACAAACTAGCGTGCAATTTTAGGTCTCAGCACAAACAAGGGACCAGCTTGAGGAATTTGCAGGTCTGGAAGGAATCTATTGATGAACCGTATGTAAACAAACACGCACTGTAACAAAAATATAAGAGAAAGTAAGCATATTGACTTTAACTTCCGCAAACAACAAATTCTACAACAAACCTTTCTCCCTCCATAAACTACAATATGCTATTGACCATACTTGTGAAACCTCACCTGGGCTAGAGTGAGTGCACATCAATATGATCAAACATCTCTGATGGCGCTCATGAGCACCTACTAAACGTGTTCAATATCATGTATTCAAACTCAACGTTTCCCAACCAATGACGGGAATCCAAAATTATCCCAACACCCAAACCGGAAAATGTCACAGCAACCCACGTAACTAGTGCCCCATTTCCCTTACCAGCATCTTTTGTAAGACTATCAAAATAATAATGAAATCACGCCAAGTTGACCACCTTGAAATGCATGCAGGCCTCAATTAAATCCAGTGCGGTGGCTGTAAGCGCTACTCCACAATGGACCACCTCGTACAACTTGAAAGGACATTTGACAAGCTTTTGTTTGAAGGGAAGGTGTGATTTCCATTTATATTGACATTGAAAAAGCTTTGGACACCATTTGGCCTACCTCTTTTTATCCACAATTTTTTGCAAAACTGCACCATAAGAGTCGCTGTTGTAACCGCAAGAAATGGGCGTCCCCCAGGGAAGCATCCTCAGTGTCATTCTTTTTATCCTCAAAATTGATCAGCTAGCCAACATTCTTCCACGTGACAGAAGACTTCTTTCATCACTATACGTGGACAACCTACAAATAAGCTACATACAACATAGCCTTCTGACAGTTCAATGCAAACTCTAGAAGGGCCTAAACCTAGTTGGCACTGGGCTTCCTTTAATGGATTCCGATTCTTGCCGTCTAAAACTAAGAGCATGCACTTTACCCTTGTTCCTGGCCGACACCTGAAACCAGCCTTGACGCTGCACAACACCCTCTAGTATATGAAGAAACTTTAAAATTTCTGGGGCTCATGTTGGATCTTAAACTCACATGGCAACCCTACATAACAGCCCTGGAGACTCACTGCAGAAAGTCAACGGGACTTTTCCTCTTGGTAACATCTCTAAAATTTGGTGCCGACATGGACACAGCATGACTATGCTCAGAGCAATAATATAGTCATGTGTTAACTGCAGAGCTGTTGTACAGTTCAGCAGCCAAATCTACCCTCAAACCTCTCTTCATTATTGTAAATAAGGCAATATGTAGCACAACCCGCGCGTTCGGTTCCAGTCCCAGCAAATCTCTTAACATGCTCGTTAACGAGCTTCCACTTCCGCGCTGGCAAAACAAAACTTTTTCTACAATACTATCTTGAAACTAGACGCCTGATCAACAACCCAGCCTTCACCCAATCACAAACATTCCCGATAAACGCCTCTTTGGGGCTATGAAAAATATTTGCCCACCGTTTTCCCTACGGGTGGACAACCTACTGACCTTGCTAAACATCAACTGTAAGGCTATTAGGTCAACATTCTTCTACCAAATCTTTCAATTTAACACACCAACGTGGATAATCAACCCACCACTAGTCAACCTAGATCTGCAAGTATATCACAAAGGTGCTACAATAATCGAGTACAAACAGGAATTTCTAAGACTACTCCAGGAACAATATCCAGGTTTGGGACACATATACACTGACAGCTCCAAAACTGCGGATGGTGTGGGAGCCGCCGCTGTGCAGCAATATACCACGTTTGGCTACCCTCTCACAAGAAGCCTCTGAATTCTCTGCAAAGTTTTATGCACCCAAACTAGCCATCTCTATTGCACAAACACACCGCCTCCCCATATTCGTTGTATTCTCTGACAGTCAGAGCGCTCTTGCTTGGCTCAAAACTTAGCTTTTCAAACACCCTGCCCTACGTAAAAGGCAGCCCGATCTCTTCATAATGTCCAAGGCGACTCAAGCGGTCAAATTCTGCTGGATCCCCGGAACCATGGGAGTAAGAGGGAACAAGCTCGCAAATTTGCTTGCAAAACTGGTGTCTACCGATCAAGAAAAATTTATCGCAATACATTACTGGGCCTGGTTTCCCATCATTAAATTCCATATAACTTCCCGCTGGAACAACATGTGGCAACAGAGAGGACAAATAATGCTTTCAGTCAAGCCCTCGGTTGGAGAATGGAAATGAAGTTCTTGAACAGGGAAGGCCAAGTATTCATTGTTCGCTTATGCACTGGACACACGTGGGTTACCCACAACTACCTAACGGATTTAGACATGAGGCCAGATGCACCACAGTGCCCCTATTGCCACCAGGTGGCTATCAGCGTGAAACACTTGCTGATGGATTGCAACGCACTTGCAACAGCACAACAAGCCTTTCTGAACTCCCGTGCAACCTACAAAGCCTACTCACTGACCTCACTTGCTGTAAAAAGCTTATTGCTTTTGGAAAACATGCCAGACTATACAAAGCTGTCTTAACCCAAAAAATCTGAGCAAGCAAGGTGGTCTCTCCACCCCACAATGGACAGCGATTACAATACGTCTCTGTAGATACGCATTAACACTTTCCGTTCCTTTACGCACCAGTTTGCGTATATACCGCAGTCTAAACATGTTTGATTTGCATCTGACAAGATCAATCTTTTTGCACTTAAAGGTGTGCAAATCTACCTGAATCTATGATGTTCATGCCCTATGGGAGAGCCTATGATGACACGCGTTGAGGCTCAGGTGGAAATGAGGCTTGAATCAAATTTCATTTCAATGATTTTGATCATCAGAAAAGACATTCATACAGAAATAAGTAATTGGGGTGTTCTATTTTAATAACACTGAAATAGACTAATATACAAACCAACTTAGGATTCTGTAGTTGGTTACAGATATCTCCAATTTTGAAAGTTTTATTGAATGTAGTATTGTTGCATGATGTACACTCAGTGCAACTCAATCTAGAACTGTACATTTGCAATAGCATGATGCTGTAATTCCAATTGAATGGGTGCCAAGCAGGTTTCAATCAGTCGGCTTGTGTAGCTACAGATGAAGTGAATTTATACCATTCAAAACTGGGTTTGGTTCCTGTCAGGCTCTTCACTGTAAGACATTCCAAATTTTGAGGGCAGCTTCATAATGGGGTAGAAGAAAGTCACACAATATTGCTGTATCATTTCTTGTATCACCAGCGTTGTGTAGCTAACAAGCAATCGTTACTTTCTTTGTCTCCAAAGAATATTATTTAATAACATTTCAGACTCATCATGAATACAACAAGGCCAGACTTCTTGGGCAGATTTATCACACTTTTCAAAATTAAAATTCAATTAGCTTATATGGGGAGACAATATCTATTTATTGAGTTAAATTGGCACCTAATTTTCTGCCAAAACCCCTTTTCTGATTGAGTACCAATACTTTTGATGACAAAAATAATTGATAGCGACCAATAGCAATACTTTTGCTTCATATATAGCTATATTAAATTATTACCAAACATATTCTGAAAATAAATGAAACCATCTAAATGTATATAGCTATAT
>SDVV010036607.1:0-10931 GCA_016164225.1 Gammarus roeselii
TAATAAGAGAGATATTGTTTTATATATTAGATCAACTGTCTCTGCTGCACACGTCACAGAGGGAAGCAGTAGTCGTGGCGGGTAATAGAATACGTTAGCTTAGGTAATGCGCTTGTAGGAAGCGTATCCAACTGACTAGCTGAGTGCGTCTTCGCTCACCCTCATCAGACTTCCCCTAACCGGTCTGGTTTACCCTGCAGTGATGAGGCTGTCGGCGTGTCGGAAGCGGACTGTGTGGTGTGCTACAGCCTGCACTGCGGCACCGAACTGCCGGACACCGTATGTGACCACTGCCACCAACACATGCACCTGTCCTGCCTGTACGAGGTGGGCTGGTAGAGGTCACTAGATGCTTGAGATCTGCTACCATCTAGATGTTTTCAACCTCAGACAATAGGGCTTCTCAGTGGTACCAAAGCAACCCCTGACAAAAAAAATAGATAACTAGCGTTTCATTTGTCACGTAATGAAAATGTATTAAGACTTTGTGCTCTCGAGTTTCTTGACTTGATTGCTCATTTGATATGCCCCTTCTCTTGCCGAGTGTTAACTAATTTATCTTGTCTACAGTGGCTCAGCGGCCTCGCCAACAGCCGACAGAGTATGCAATTCATCTGTGGCGACTGCCCCTACTGCACTAAGGTCAGTGCTCTTCTGTGGCACTGCCTCTACTGCGCTAGGGTCGGTGTTCTTCTGTGGTAACTGCCCCATACTGCACTAAAGTCAGTGCCTTCTCTAGCGACTACCCTTACTGCATTAAGGTAAGTGTTTTTATATGGCGACTGCCTCTACTGTAATAGGATCAGTGTCCCTCTGTGGCAATTGCTCCTTACTGCAGTAAGGTTGGTGTCCTTCTGTGGCAACTGCCCCCTACTGCACTAAGGTCAGTGCCTTTCTGTGGTAACTGCCCCCTATTCCACTAAGGTCAGTGTCCTTCTGTGGTGACTGCCCCCTACTGCACTAAGGTCAGTGCTCTTCTGTGGTGACTATCCCTTACTGCACTACGGTCAGTGTCCTTCTGTGGTGACTGCCCCCTACTGCACTAAGGTCAGTGCCCTTCTGTGGTGACTATCCCCTACTGCACTTGGGTCAGTGCCCTTCTGTGGCAACTGCGCCCTACTGCACTAAGGTCAATGCCTTTCTGTGGTGACTACCTCTACTGCACTAAGGTCAGTTTCCTTTGGCGACTGCTCCTACTGCACTGAGGTTAGTGCACTGTGGCGACTGCTCCTACGGCACTAAGATCACTACTCTTGCGACTGCTCCTATAGCACCAAGGTCACTACACTTCTGTGGCGACTGCCCTTACACCAAGTTCACTATCCTTCTGTGGCGACAGCCCTTACACCAAGCTCACTATCCTCCTATGGCGACAGCCCTTGCAGCACCAAGGTTAGTGCGTCTCTCGCGGTGTTGGTTGACTATAACGAGATTTCTCAATTGTTAACCGATTGTTCTTCATTTAATAATAATAGAGACTTTATTTTTGATTTCGCGTTTTATGTAAACTTCATTGAAATCAAATTGTATGTTGTTAGTTAAGTTTTTATGGTTGTATGTTTACAGCCAAACGGCTGGAAGAAATTCATATGTGTAAATGCATACTATAATATAATTTTTGTTAGCTCGATTTTCTCGTTAAAAGCTGTTTCGCTGTAATGTAGTAAGAGCCATTGTGATGGCATGCGCTTCTGCGGTTTATTCGAATGAACAGAAGCACATGCTAACCATATGGCTCTGACGGAATGACAGAGACTGTACTTTTGTTTTCTCGATTCTGTTGATAAAAATGTATTCCTCTGTAATGCAGTAAGAGCCATATGGTTAGCATGCGCTTCTGTTCTTTTGAATAAAAAACAGAAGCGCATGCAAACACTATGGCTCCTACGAAATGGTAGAGAAACATACAATCTCTGTGCTGGGATGTCGTAAACAAAACGCGAAATTACAAATAAGGCCTCTATCTTTGTAACCGATAGTACATCTCCGTTAGTAAATACATATGAAAAATACGTGTTGATAGAAGGTGATGTTGACATAGCTAATGTTGCAAAACCATCCAAGACAGCGGGAGGTTGATTCTTCTACGATCTTCAATGTGTGGGGGGGAATTTTAACTGTTCCCTTTGGGCTCTGCTCTCTATGTTTTTTCACAGGTTTTCCGTACAACACAGGTTGGGACCTTGAGCTGCACGTTAGTATGCCTAAAAATTGTTCGTGTAACTTATATTTGAACTCTGTATGGGTTGTCAAGTGGCCACCTAAGTACCACCACTCCATCCCCGGGCGAAAACCGGTGGTCCAATGCAGGGTGTGAACAAACCCCATCAAACTCCTCAACTTTTCCAAACTAAATTACCGCACCTCGGCAGAAAATGACGGAACCGGTAATCGCATCACGAAGTTGACTGCAGGAGTGCACGAAATCCAAAATACCATGAACAAAGCTCCTGGTCTTCCGAGACCGAAACTAAAAACGGCACCGAAGCGCCAGCATAAGCGATTAACGTCTCACGAAACGCTAGGATTGTCGCAACTAGAGCTCTACAAATTAACAAACTCAACAAAATTGACTAACCCAAAAACTAGCGACCTACACATGTACCTCAACGACTCTACCCTAACCGAACTCAAATAACTACAACAAGGTAGAAACAGTTTTCCCGGTTTGACCAGCACAACTCGTCCAATACCGGTTTCGACTTTCCCGAACACCTGAAAATCACATTCAATACCAAGGACAGACTGGACATTAGTCCATATACTTCACGAGAAAAACTGGGCCCCATTACTGTCCGACCAGTTTCAAACATCACGGCCTGCGGTGAGATATCGTCACTATCAAAGACAGAAGTTCTGAGCGAAGCTCTCGTCTCCAAGACCAGCACGTGCCAAAAAAACTGCACAGTCGTACTACACCCAACCTACTCCAAGAGTTCAGGCTTGATTTACTCTGAGAATCTCACAGAAGAGTAAGTTGACCAAGCTTACGAGTTCATCGCTGGACTTGTATAATGCGAAGACTGTGTGGACCAGGCAAAAATTGCGAATTTTATGACGCCTGAAAGAAACATCACTTCGACCCTCCTGGTAGAATTCAATTGCCATACCTACCCAAAGTACATAAACATACATTTTCTTCACTTAAGCCAAGATTACCCTTTGGCAAGACGACATTTGCTCCGCTCTAAATGCCAGAAATACAGGCACACGAAACAAAAGTCATGTTAAGCAAAGATGTTCGCACAGTCCCCTAGACGGCCGCGACGGACAGGAAGATGCCCAGTCGTGCCCAACCGACGAGCCGTGTTGCGTCCCTGCAAAGAGAGCGGTCGACCCACGCGACACAGAAACTGCTCCCTTGATAACGAGACATATTCTCCATTATCAAGAAGAGCTTAAGGTCGGCCGACGAGATGCCGTAGCCTCGATACAATCCCCTCAGATTGACTCTTCCTCTCAGAATAAGGATCGGCACCATTCCCTACCCACTTCCTTATAACGCTCATAGATAGCAGCGGTGCAAGCAATCTTCCCTCTCAATAAACATTTCATTATGATGACTCCACTCATACAACAACTAGAAAGTAAACCAGCAGTGTCTGAAAACAAGGATTGACTTACCTACCTCACATTGAGAAATACAAACAAAGCACCGCCGTACAAAAAAGTAACAATTTTGACAAACATCAAGTCATCGTTGAACTATATCCATCCATCAATTTCACCCAACGAATTATATACACTTCTTGCTACACACGTACAACTGACCTGAACGCTTTCACAGCTGGCTTGGCTAAAGGTTATGATACAGACACTAGGCCGAACCCCCAGGAAAGAGGGTGGCTGATCGCAAGGCGAACCTCACACTCCTCTCAACCGCTTACACTAAAACTTAGCCCGTTTGTGCTAAAGAATCCGGCCGGGAGACAGCGCATTACACACACTTAGTCAGGATTGCGGTCAGTTTCAGCAGCTGGGCCCGACAGTGAAACTGGTTCATCCCTGCTGCATCATAGTGACCATCCCTCCCCCCTTCCACGACCGTCTCAACGAGACGCCAGGGGCAGGAAAGCACATCAGGGCAGCGTCAAAACTCACGCTTATCCACTGCACGCTTTCTCGCTACATCCACACTTATGTGTCCTTCCTAACACCTGCTTCGCGCCATCCAGGTTATAAGATTACGAAGTTTCTTGAGCCACCACCCCCCCCCCCTAAAGCTACTGGTTCACGGGTCGCACGGGGTCACTATTTTCCTTTCGGACTCTTTCATTCTTCACTATCTCTCCTTCTCTACCCCTTCCTGGTTATGCTTCCACTTTGGTTACTCCTTTTACCTCGTTTGTTTTGTTGAGGTTGCATTAACTTATCTCTCTTCTTCTCTTGACAACTTTCCCCCATATTTTTTTTTCACTTTTGCATTAATTTGCTTTATTTTTTTTTACCTGTAGTTTAATTTTTTTTTTTCACCTCTACTTTAATTTATATTTTTATTTTTTATGCTTGTTCTCTTGAATCTATGCTCACCAACTATCAAGGTGGCCAAATAAGCAAAGTTGACGACGAATAAGACTGTAAATGATATGACTGCATTAGGCATCTGCGATGTGGTGGACCGGGTGGTGGGACAACCTTCAGCGAACCCGTTGCTGGGGTAGAGCTGTTGATAGGTCTTGCTTAACCGTCGGAATGCTGTGTTTCAGGGGAACCGAACTTCACATAGCTCACAAGTGGTGCTCGTCGAAAGAGCCAGAAAACACTTGCTATACGTGCTCCGAGGTGGGCGTGTGCATGTTGAGGGGGCTCCTCGGAACTCTTATGGATTCTTTTATTGAAATTCAGCAAATGTTGACCACCCAGACCTCTCCATTGGACAACTCTTCTGAACAATGGCTATTACAACAACAAAAACGGTTATCGCAAGATAATGACGTATCAGCGTCACTATCTGGTGGACGCTCTTCAACACCGCCATCACCCGGCGGTTGCGCCCAAATAGTGGACGTAAACCCCCTCTATCCCAGGCTGCCTGAAGGAGAGATGATTAGTCAACAGCAGCTTTCCCCCACTTCTGGCTTGGTGGACTTTGGAAACAAGACACGCGACCGTAATGCGGGTACGGTACATGCTGCTTCCGGACGCAATCGTAAGACCCCATGAAAGATATGTTGAAAATCAGAAAATACTCTTAAATCTTTTTCAAAATAAAACCTGCACTAAGTTCTTTACCGTCAAGGCAATCTCGGGAGAGAACCTGTCCGATACTAATACTGTTCAAGCTAATCGACAACTCCGCACTGAGGAGCAAAGTAAGAACATTCAGAACCTAAAGCAACTAAATAATATACCTGTAAAAGTTGATGAGCACCCTACTCTCAACACGATACAAGGAACTATATATTATAAAAATAGACCAAACTACTCCGACGACGATATTCTTACTGAACTCGGGAATCAGCAAGTCACCAAGATATACAGAGTGAAACGACGGCGAAGCGGAGTTGAGGAGTACACTGGTGTCTACATTATCACCTTCAAGCTCTGTTCTCTGCCTTCTGATGTCCACATTGGCTGGACACAGTGCTCGGTTCGAGAATACATCCCTAATCCCAGACGCACCTACAACTACCAAAAGTTTGGTCATGGAAGTGATGCCTGCCGATTGACGAACATAAAAAGTACATGCTTCCGCTGTGGTAAGGACGACATGGCCACAATTGTGACTGACCTGCTGATTACACCAACTGTTCAGAGGACCATCCATCGTCATCACGCGAATGCTGCTATTACAGACTCGAAAAGGACCAACTCGCTGTTCAAGCTAGAGAACGCCTTTCCTACCCCGAAGCCATGAGACAAGTAACCGCCAAATTTATCCGCCCGCTTACTAGCTTTGCTGCAGTGACAGCGGGAACACCTGTAACCAGGGTTCATTCTAACCTACAACACGATACCCTCCATCCTCCTCGTAATTGAGAAAGCCTACGACGACAGTCATTTGCACTGACCGGAAACTCAGAAATTCCGCTGGAGATACCTTCCCTCACTCCCACCTCGCCTCGTACATCACTTGCTGATCGACGTGCAATGGAGTCCCAGACCTGAATCTGGACGACGACCTGCCTTTATTGAAGGCAGCACCACATAAAGAAACACTGCCACCTGAACGCGCTCCTCACCAGCCACACAAGACGAAAGCCCGGGATCTGTCACCAACGTTTAAACCCGCCTTACTCCAAGCCCAACCAAGATTACCCTTGGTAACCACGCAGCCTAGCCAGATTACTGCTCAACTCAAATGTCATTCTGGTGCCTTTATTAGGACTCCGAATGCCCCTTCGCCCCTGCCTCGCTTAGCCGCTCCGTATTAAAATCCTTAGGGAAATGGTCCGAGCACAATATTGAGTGATACCCACCCTACCTCATCATCGCCTCAGGTCGGAGAAACTCGCTTGCCGCTTACCAGCGCCAAGCGCTCTGGCTCCGACCTGGACGATGATCCTAACGAAAGTGATCCTTCGTTGACTCGTAGCCAAAAGAGAAGCTCCGGCAATACTCGTCTAGCGTGGCTAACAGGTCGTGAGTGACATAGTCTACACAAGCGATATAAAATGAGACTTTATCAACTCAAGCCTAGACTTTGAAATTCTCTAACCTAAACCACAATGTCGGATACCCTCGTCCTTCAATGGAACATTAGAGGATATCGTGCTAACTATGCTAAACTATTGAAATTAACCCAAACCTATAATCCAATGGTAGTTTGTCTCCAGGAAACTCTCCTGGGGCTGTACAAGCCATCTCTTCCCAGTGGGTATAAAGCCCACTTCACCTCGCCCACTGCCGATGCTTGACCGGGCACTGGCCTGGCTACAATAGTAAATTGGGCAATCACATGCACTTCAATCCCTCTACAAACTACTCTGAAAGCTCAGGCCCGCAGAGTGGGCCTCAAACGCCCCGTTACTATTTGTAACCTATATATTTCCCCAAATGAACTAATTTCATGCGCAGTTTTTACTAACCTGGTGGTCAACTTCTTGCGCCTTACCTTCTTGTAGGTGACCTTTATGCTAAACACCCCCGTTGGGGGGAGACACAGCTGATGGACGTAGAGGACACGTCGAAGCATTCTTTCTGTCTTCTGATATTGCGCTCCTTAATACCGAAGAACCGACGCACTTCCATACCCAGACAGCCTCGTTATCGGCTATTGACTTATCCTTCTGCTCCCCAAACCTCTCCCCAGACCTTGCCTGGCAAGTGCTGGAGAAGCCCTACGGGAGTGACCACTTCACCATCACCACTATCCATCCTGAATATACTTCTACCGCTCGCCGATACCTAATGCGTAAAGCCAACTGGCAATTGTTCAACGCATATACAACATCACCCCTCCCATCTCAGGATATATCTTGTGACGAGATGGTAGAAAACTTTAATAGTACCCTTCTTCACGCTGCAGATCGCAGCATCCCTATAACCATGGGAACACCTCTTAAAACTAGGACACCCTGGTGGAGTGACCTGTGTGAAATAGCAATCGGCAAAGGAGCGTGCATTCAATCGATACCGGCGCACCAAAGCAGTAGCAGATAAAATTACGTTTAGCCGAGAAACTGCAAAAGCACAAAATACATACTTTCTATTTAGGAAAGAATCGTGGCAAAACTCCGTATCTTCCACTAAAGTGTGGTCCCGCGTACGAAAAATGACTGGGAAGTACTATTCTCACCCCCCCCCCTCCCTAAGGATGATGGGAACGACCCACACCGATCCGCAAGAAGTCTCTGAACTCTTTGCAACACATTACTCCTCCGTCAGCTCGGATTCTGGGTACAGGCCGACTTTCCGTATCACAAAGCGTTCTGCAGAACAAAATGATCTGGACTTCTCCATAAACTCCCTTATACCTTACAATGAACCTATCACGGTACGCGAAATCCTTGGTGCAATTCACACCTCCAACCTTTATGCTGCTGGCGAAGATCAAATCTCCTACGAGATGCTCCGGCACCTACATCCCTCTGCACTCTCCTACTTGTGTCTTATTTATAACTCAGTCTGGTCTACCCACTCCTATCCCTATCGGTGGAGGGAGGCAGTGGTTCTGTCCTTCCCAAAACCTGGTAAGCCTACCGATGAATTCACCAGTTACCGCCCTATAGCTCTCACCTCTTGTGTAGCGAAGGTTCTGGAAAAAATTGTGAATGCCCGACTGACCTGGCACCTAGGATTAAACTCACTCCTCTCCCCATTACAATTCGGATTTCGAAAGATGCTATCAGCGCAGGACGCATTGTGACTGATATCCAAGGGCCTTGGACCGCAAGCAACACACTGTTTGCGTTTTCTTTGACCTCGAGAAGGCATATGATGCAGCCTGGCGTTATGGCATCCTAGAGATTCACCGGATGAGAATCCGCGGTCACTTGGCATTTTTCATCCGGAACTTCCTCTGGCGGAGAGCCTTTCGGGCCAAAATCGACAATCACCTTTCGGACATACAGACCCAAGATGAGGGGGTTCCCCAAGGTAGCGTCCATTCGTGTACTCTATTCGCGATTGCCATTAATGGGATCACGCTGGTGATCCCTCTCTCCGTGAATGGGTCACTGTACGTTGACGACTTCATGATATACGCATCGGCGACAATTGTGTCCCAACTACAACGTAAACTACTGAGTGCAATTGCCCAGGTGGTTGCCTGGACAGAATCTCGAGCCTTTAAAATATCTAAGAGCAAAACATGTTTACTTCATATCCATCGGTCTCGCACACACACAGAACCAGACATCAGACTTTATGGAGAAATGATCCTTTTCCTACCTACAGTCCGCTTTCTAGGACTAATATTCGACCAGGAGCTAACCTGGAAATACCACGTGCAGCAGCTTAAGATAGATGCCTACAGCGATTTGTCATTCTTCGGATCGCATCGCACTTCACCTGGGGTGCAGACAGAACTACATTATTACGCCTTTACCGCGCTATCATCCAGTTCATACTGGACTATGGGAGCGTGATCTATGGCTCTGCAAAACCAAATATTCTAAAGACGCTGGAACCAGTTCATAATGTCGCCCTTCGCGCTTCAATTCGTTCTGCGACGTCAATTCGTCGCAGAACGTCGCGCTTCAATTCGTTCTGCGACGTCAATTCGTCGCAGAAGGTCAATTCGTTCTGCGACGAGAACGAATTGACCTCCAATTTTATTGCCATGTTCTTGCTCGCCCCACCTCCCCTACGTGTACCTGCATCCGACAGCGCCACCCCTATCTTGCTCCTTCCTCGAGCTTCTCAAAACGCATCGAGCTCCTCACTGCTGAGCTTGGACTACCACACATTATGGTGGACCCTCTCCCACGGTATGCTATTCCCATCTGGCGTTTACCAGAAAATATACTCTGCCCTCACTATTTTACTGGGCGAAAGGCAGATGTTGCACCCCAAAATCTTCGAGCTATTATTATAGCCCATGCGGAGACTCATCACGCTGATGCATATCTTCAATGATAAATCAAAAGACGACAATGCAGTGGACTGTGCAGCGGTGCTCTCCGGGCGCGTCGTCACTAGGAAACTCCCGCCATCAGCGTCAGTTTTCACTGCTGATCTCACGGCCATTGCCGATGCCCTCTTGGCGGCTGATACTCTTCCAGATGCCAATATCTCAATCTTTAGTGATTCGCTCAGTGCGCTTCAAACCCTGAAGATCTTCAACAATTGTCACCCTGTTGTTTCAGCAATCTTGCGCTGGCTTGTGCGACTGTCCTCCAGAAACAAGAACGTTCGTTTGTGCTGGGTTCCGGGCCACTGTGGGGTGGTGGAAAATGAGCGGGCGGACGAAGCGGCGCGAAGAGCTGCAGCGGCGCGAAGAGCTGCAGCGGCGCCTGACCCAGCAAAACAGCGTTTACTCCCATGTAAAGTTTTTAACCCAGCGATTAAAAGAGCTGTGCGAAATAAATGGAACATGGAATGGTCAGATGTTCCTATGAGAAATAAATTGCGTACTATTAAAGACACAACCATACCCTGGGCCTCATCAAGCAACCGATCTCGACGGACTGAGGTAACTCTATGTCGATTGAGAATAGAACGTAGCAGACTAACGCACAGACACCTAATGGAGGCGTCACCACCTCCTTACTGCATGGACTGTCTAGTCCCTCTTACAATAGCCCATGTCTTGGCAGAAAGCCCCACATGGACGGAATGCTGGCGCACATTCTTCCCCAGGAGCCGGTTCCTTGACCTTCCTGATTTACTACGCCTAATGCTTATTGAGTTCCCTCAGAGACAATTCATTGCGGAAACACTTCTCAGCCACCTCCAAGAAATAGGCCTCCTAACTAAAATCTGATCTGTTGTAAATTGATCATACTTAATCTTACTTACCAATATAAACTCCTCCCTCTCGGAGGGCCACCGTTTTCTTTGCTCACTTTGAGTAGGACATATTTGTGACCTCTCTCTATATCCCTATAAACAGTAGTGACCTAAGCATGCCGCGAGTCGAAACAACTTCTGAGACTGAGGATGGTCCGTGCGCGAGCACGGACCATACGCAGTTTCTGGGGTTTACCTGGATTGCGCAGCTATAAAACCTTGTGACGCGTTGCGGTTGGAGTCAATCTACTACTAAATTGTACTATAAATAAAATAGACCGCGAAGCTGTGAACATTGTGTTGCGTTGCTGCCGGAGCTGACTTTGTTCGTGTAGTCGTGAACCTTGTACCGATTTCGACGATACTATTTGAGCGCACTGGCGCATGGACATAAAACTCATGAGGTTCTTAGGGTTTGGAGGCGAGGTTTCGTTTCATCTAAGTATTTATCTTACCTAAATAAATAAACTGTATTTAAACCACTAAACCGCGTAGCTGTAAATATTATGTTGCGTTGCTTTCGGAGCTCATGTTGCCCG
>SDVV010036608.1:0-10931 GCA_016164225.1 Gammarus roeselii
CACTGGCCATAGTTTGAAAGTGCTTACCTTCTTCTGGTTGTCAGGAATGCCTATCTACGGTTTTAAACCTAGTTCTAAGTAATACTAGAACATTTAGGGCAACACTTCACGACTTTTGGATGAAGGAAATGAGTGACACGCTACAACACACAGCATCTATGCGTCCCGCCAATGGAAGAGTCTGTAAACAAAGCGAGCTGCGCTTGTTGCCAGTTTTGTCAGAATATTTCTCTGAATCCTATTGTTGCGCTGCAACTATAATTGTAAGCTGTTTGTGCTAGCTGAACAAAGTGTTGTTTACTACCTACAGAGATATGCAACAATATCAAAATATGTGATTGCCTAATCGTAATAGGCTTGTGATGCACCTATAATGCGTTTAGTGTTATTAAAAAAATAATGTAGGGTCGATCAAGGACCTCTACAAGACCAATATGAGACTGTTAGAGTGATTTCACAAAGAAGCAGTCATAAGCCAGGATCATAGGACCAATATGTGATTGTTAAAATGACTTCACATAGAAACAGTCATAAAGTAAGGTCATATGGCTAAGATGTGACTGTTAAAATGACTTTACAGAGAAACAGTCATAAGCCAAGATCATTGGACCAATATGTGACTGGTAAAATGACTTCACAACGAAACAGTCATAAAGCAAGGTCATATGGCCAATATGTGACTGCTAAAATGACTTAACAAAGAAAGTCATAAGCCAAGGTCATATGACCAATTGGTGGCTGCTGAAACGACCTCCGGAATCGTGGTCACACGAGAAGGCCTTAATAATAGTAATAAAATCTTTATTGGCAACTTTAAGGGAACTTTCAACATGAAGATGCTTTTCATGCATGGATACTCCAGAGCGTGCGGCGAAGATAACGGCAAACGCCTAACGAAAGGCAAGATAAATAAGGACGCCAGCTTTGGTTTCATCGAATAACTCGGTGACCTTATTAAAGAAGTCTAGGAGATTGGACAGGCAGCTAAGTCGGCTTCTGAAGTCGTGTTGGGTTTCCTTGATGAGGTGGTTTCTCTCGAGGGGACATGTCATACTTGTTTTAATAATCTTTCCGAGGTTTAGCTGGCCAAACATGTGAGGCTGATCGGTCTATAGTTTCCTTGTTCTTGTCTACTACCCTTCTTGAATGAGGCTAATAGCTATGATGTTTGCCGTTTTCCAATCTTCTGGAATAATTCCAGTAGTCATAGACCTGTTGAAGACCTCTGTCAGTGGACCCCATATGATATCGAAAAGGTTCCGTAATATTCTCGAATGCAGGTCATCTGGTCCTGTTGATTTGTAAATATTTTGTTAGCTGAGTTGTTCCTCTTCTTCATCAACGAGAAAATGAATATTTTCCAACTGTTGCACTTCTCCAGGGAGTTTGACTTCTGGGATAATATCAATATTCTCTTCCGTGAGGAGTTACAAAGTATTCGTTCAGTATCATAGACACGTCTGCATCGGATGATAGTAGATCAGTTGCACTATTCCGTATCAACATCGTCGTCACGAACAGCACGGCTCTTGTTTACATGTGCATAGAAACCTTTGGGATTGCGCATGGTCGGAGACATCTTATATGCTCTCAGCTGCACGAGTTACACTATTAACATCGTTGGTGGAAGTGTTATCTATTAAAGTTACGGATCCAGCAGCTGCACGCGTTGGTTTAGTAATTAATGGTTACAAACCATGAGAAATGAAATTAATAAAATAGTCAGCCACTCAATTCAATCTAAGATGCTGAAGCAGATTTACATTGAAATCACCTAGTAGCTACATCAGTCTCACTGAAATTTTTATTTATTTTATAGAAAAAATTTCTAATGATATTTCAGAGGCTGAGGTAACCATACCCATTGTTTTAACTTCGTTATCACAATAAATGTTGGCAAAAGAAGTCTCAATTCCTGGCCTGATGAAAGAGAGTTTGGGCCCTGGTACAGAAGTTAGTCATTCATTAACAATTATAAACGCCTCCCCTATTCTAATCTTATGGTTTGTATATAAATTGTACACTGACTTTCCAACATAGGGTTAGGAAACCTAAATGTGGTAATATATTGTATAGATTGTTCTAAATCTTTATTCAATTATGAAAGGCTGAATAAACGACTCAAATTTGCGTAAATCATAATGACCTAAAATATGTTGATAATCACGCCGGCACACATCATTAAATACGTCATCTAATTGATGCCGTGTTGCATTCAAAAGGACTTTGTACAGTAACTGTATATCCATTTACGCTTAAAATATTCATTGACATATCATCAAGCATGTACAGTCGTGCAAATATAAAATCAAAATTATCAAAACTTTAACATGGCCACGTTCGAAAGCGGCCGACTCAAACCAGGGTACAAATAATGTTGAGGGCCCAAGATGAAACACAGGAAACACTTTGAAACACTTTATCACCACATCTGTTTACAATTTTTGTATTACAAATGAACATCAACAGAATCGAATATAAACCGGATTACATGTTTAATAAGATTATAACAAATGATACACAGAAACAGTATGTGTGCCCGGAGAAGCAAAATGCTTTAAGGGCAACCTACCTAGACCTAAACCTATCCTAACAGTTAATTAACTTAAGTAGTATGTCAAAAAATCTAGAGAAGTATATAAAAACACTTTAATATTGAAGAAGCTAAATAAAAGATAACATTGTTCACAATGAATATAATAAAAAAAATGGAAACTCAATTAATAATGTGAAGCAAAATGTTGTTTGAGTTTGGGTTTAAAAGTATGTCAAGAAGTTGAAGATTTGATTATATTTGGAATGGAATTCCACAATTTGACACTCTTATAGACAATAGAGAATTGCGATTTGGCTTTATTAAACCTTGTTATATTGAATTACTCTCGATTTCTTATTTACTGCCAATGTACATGAGGCTGGTGCTGTAAATGTTCCAGGAGATGCCTTGTTATATACTTCTTTTTACGTTTCTCATAATCTGGTATGAATGCAAGGTACAAATGAATGAACGAGTGTTTATAATATTATTTTGAATTAAACAAAAATAACATGTCAACAGCTCGACTCGCAATAGAGCACTGAACACTGCCTGTAATATAAACGGACACAAAGGAACAAAAGTGTAAATGAACAGCAAAAAGAAGTGTAGAGTGTAAATCGTAGAATAGAAAGCGGAAAGCGAAAGCGCCCACCCTGTAGGTAGATACAAAACACGGGACATAAGAACGAACTGAGTAATTAATACACTTATCTAAGTATGAACGTGTTCTAGTATATACAGCAAAAATTGTCATACAAAACAAATAAACGCTGAAGGGCTAAATCAGACGCATCTAAATATGAGATGCTGAGTGTTGATCGCTGTTCTAATCAGTCTCACCTCCACCCGATATATCCGCTACTAAAGTGTGATATGTTCCACAATTTTAGCCCTGCACCTTGAAATAATATGGGAGGGCCTTGTTTATGTGTATGAAGTGATCCTCCAATTAGGGAACCACTCACCTTTTGGGCCTCCTCCCCAAAGAGGCGTGGTGTCTTAAAGCCTTGGCCTTATTGGCATACAAAATAAATTCGGGCCGTTAACTAATTTACAGGCTCCTCCCATCTTTCTGTTTACAATATACGATAACCCTGAGCGCAACAGTGTGAAACACGGCCCCTCTTTGTTATTGGATCTAGTCCATACAATGCTGACTCGTCGGGTTTTACGGGATGCCCAACGTCTCCTACGTCATGTAATCCATTTGGGGAACAACCTGCTTTTGGAGGGGAACCGAAAAATATGCGAGGCAAGGGATTTCTTCGTGTAGCTTAAGCTAGAGTTAACAGGCCTAAGACCTACAGTTTCTCGGGCATACACAACGCAGCTCTTTGTTGTAATGTTCGGTTAGCAATGTTTCCAAACATATGTGCTAGCGGAGGCTGATCACATTAGCCTATCATGGTCATGATGAACAGTTTTATACATATAGACAAGTATTTGAAAGTTATAGAGATCCTACATTTGAAGAATATTCATCGATTTGAAATAACTACTTGTGTGTCCTGTATAAGGGAGGTCATTTATGACTCTACATGCTTTCTTTTGCAGGACTACCATTTTACCCGTTACATTTTTATGGCTTGCAAACCAAGCTTCAATTCCATTGAAGAAATTAGGTTGAACTAGGGAAAAATAAATTCTTTTGAGAACTTCTGGAGGAAGAAAATATTTTAACTTATAAAGGATACCAATTGATTTGCTTAGTTTAGTTGAATTATTATCTACACGATTTTTGAATGTAAGATGACGGTCGAGATACATGCCGAGAAACTTAATGTGATTCACTTCACTAATATTAGCATTTCCCATTTTTAACGACGGAATATCAATGTAACGTTTGTATGAGAATGTAATAAATTTCGTTTTATCAACATTCGTGCAAATGTATTTGTGTCGAGACAATTATTTACAGATATTAATTCATTATTTACTTTAATCGCTATGTCCATATCCGTTTTTGAAAATGAGGCTGACAAGGTAGTATCATCGGCAAATAGGATGCATTTGAATAGATTTGAGGAATTTGGAAGATCATTTATAAAGATTATAAAAAATGGTGGCCCTAAGATTGGGCTTTGAGGGACCCCATGACTTATGTTGAGAAGATTTGATTTACAGTAATTTATTGCAATGTATTGTTGTCTATTGAAGAAGTATGATCTAAACCAATCCAATGCTATTCCTCGAACTCCATAGCGGCTTAACGTGGATAGTAAAATATTATGATCAACGGTATCGAATGCCTTCCGAAATTCTAAAAATATGGATAGTACAGCTTGATCTGAATCTAAATTTCGACACAAAAAAATCATTTGATCTAATATTGCTTGCACTGTTGATTTTTTTACTCCGAAACCCATATTGACCACGATAAAGAATGTCGCGTCGCTCTAAATAATTATACAGTTGTTTGTACAACTGTATAAAATACATGGTTTGGGAAATTTTGATTACTCAAGTTGAATTGCATTGCTTTCAAAAACTCCTCGTTAATATTGGGATACTTTAGGGAATTATTTCCATGATTTCCAACATGGGACTTATTAGTAAAGCACTCCCTTTTTATTAAAAAGACGGGCAGGTGATCCGAAATATCTGACACTATTATTCCAGAGAGGAACTCATGGGGGGCAGAAGTGAATATGTTGTCAATTTGTGTACATGTAGCTGATTTTTTAGATATTTGAGTAGGCTTAGTAATCAGTGGAATCAGGAATAAAGTATTCAAACAGTTGGTAAAATATAATGTTCCGGCATCATAGTGGGAGTTGAAAAGATTGAAGTTGGAAATCACCACACAAAATAACGTCGTTCCTGATGATATCGCCAGTTTGTGTAACAAAATCTTGAAGAGAGTCTGTAAAACTATTATAATTGGCTGAGGGGACATATAAATGGTACCTATGGTTATCTTTTTTAGATTCGTTGCATATTTTGAGAAACAAATATTCAATAAAATATGGGGACACAGAAATATGAGAGAGCTTCTGAACTTTAAAGCGGTCACGAACATAAACAGACACTCCTCCACCACGCGCACCGTTGATCCTCAAGGAATGAAATGACTGGTAGTGTTCAAAGGTATAGAGAGGTTTAGTTGACTCCGTCAGCCAACTTCCTGTGAAGCAAATAATGTCAAATTTATGCTTCTGTGCGCAGAAAAGAGTATGTAAACTGTCAAAAGTAGAACAAAGAGATCTTTAAATTAATGAATTTATACTCAATCTCTGTTAGATGTATATTTTACCTTATTAAATGTATCTATGTCTTAATAATTACTTTGATCGTCATGATTCAGTTTAGGATAAATTTAATTAAAATGATCTAAGTCGGCATCAATCTGTGGAAATAGCTCATCTTCTTCATTATTCATAAATTTACAATGGATGAAAAATGTATTGTTTAATTACCTAGAAGCTAATAAACTAAAGTGGTAATTCACCTGTTAGCGAAGTGTAATATCAACAATGAGGAACAGCTCGTGATCCCCGCGATCCATGCAAGATAACATTCTGCCGTGTTACATTATCGTTGATAAACATATGAAAGAAAATAAACCAGTAGAAAACATTGACCAATGAAACAAAGACTACAAAAATATGGCTCTATGAAGACTGGTATTAAAACATTGGGTGAGCAGAGCTGCTGTGAATTATGGCCATTCGTATACAGAAGAGCCAGAAGTGTCGCTTATCTGTTTACTTAGCAATTCATCAAGAACTCGACGGTTGATGACAGTGAATTTGCGGTATTGTTGACTGCCGTGACCTGTAGAAACAATCGTGGGTAGCCACACACAAACACCATCCTCCTGAGACCGACAGTTACCGAAAACATTGGGATATTAATAAATTGTTGTCAATTGTTTTCTGAACTAAGAGTTCCTTGTATAATATAGGTCACAGCGCGGTGAATTTTACAGAGCTCTAAAATCGTCTTGCAGTTCATAAATTGATTATTGTTTGATTTAGAAGGCGAATCTCACAAAGAAAACCACTTATGAAAGGGTTTGGGTCGTCATCAAACTCGGCATTAAAATTACGGACAAGAAATTGTGTTTAGACGATTATGGAGCGTTCATGGGATGCTCGCCCCTGTTCGCGATGTGTGGTAGCGAACAAACATTTGACCCCTTGATATTTGTTCAGCCAGTTGAAATGCTACACACGATATAAGGTCTATTTGAACCTTGCGAATGAACAAGTTTTGGGAAGTCACCCATCAAAAGTATTAAACGCATTTTTCAGTTGTATTTTCAGAACAAAATTTTAAAACCAAAAACTTTGAACATCAATGAAACATGAATACATTTTTACTTGCAAATAAAATTTGAAATGGGCGAATTATCTCTATTCAATATTTTTATTGATTATTAGTATTAATTACAGCAGCTGCTTTTCATTATGAGATCCGGTGAAACCAAGGCATATGTAAGCTATGTAAAAATAAAAATTCATACAAATTTTGGCGCTGTTTATCACAGCAACTACTTGGCAATTAGATATTTTCCATGATGACTAGAAATACTGAAATAATGTCTGTCCTGACCTGCATCAGCAGAACGAAAGATACAACAAAAGCGATATGCCCAAAACAGGAAGCGACCAAACAAGGAAATAAGACTGGACCGGCTGGCCCGCACAAACAACTTACAGGCCTCATACGCTGGCGGCCCGAGTGCCTCCCTCCTCACCAATGTATACACACCCCTCATCCCTCACAAGCAGTGACAAACAGTGAGCGCCCTCCTATCAGAGCTTCACTTGTTTTCTGTATTGGAATGTATCCCAGGATGCGTGTTCGTAAACGGTTCGATATTGATGGTGTGTGTTGAAAATACTAATGAAATGTCAATGAAGATTACATTTGGCCCCTCAAATTAATTCATGTGTAACCCACGTGGGCAGACAAGTGTCTTAACCTCGGAATAATTATCTTTGCAGCATAATTATTTTAGAGAAATTAATTGCCACTTGCAGCAGTGCTATTCATGTGCCTCCCAACTTCTATTAATCTTTGTTTATAGGTGCCCATATTATCTGCTGATGTTTTCTGTAGCATTGATATAGTGTGTTTTTAGTATTTAAAAGATTTTCATTGTAATAAACTATAGGTAACATTATCAAACGGACCTTAATTTCTAAGAGTTTGCGCTGCATTTTGTCTATTAAACCGTAAAGGTATCTTGCTTGTAAATATAATCCACTCTGATATTTCAACGTGTAACCAAACAAAACGAAATTTATATTTTGCTGACAGTCATAAGCAGTGATTTTTCATCACGTCCTAATATTTATTACCACAATAAATATTAGGACGTGATGAAAAATCACTGCTTATGACTAGTTTTCTGACGGTGTCTCACGATCGTTGTAACTATAGGACGTTTTGTCGTTTTACTTTGCGTTTTGTAGCCTAGAATTGTGTTCGAACTCCTAAAAGTGATAATTAACTGAAATTATTTTATTGTAGTATAATTTGCTGTTCATGATAGTACTGTATTTATCTACTACCTAATCTGTACTGGGTTTCATCATGCGTGGAGTACAGTTCCGCTACTGCAAGATGACAGGAGCTCTTAACGGCGCTAGCGGTGAGGTACAAACCACCAACGATCGACCTGCACTCGCCGAATACATAAAATGCACCACAGTCACCGAAATGACTCAATCTTGCAAGGGTGTTGGCAATGCTGCACCCCGGTGCTGTAGTGGCAAGCTCAACTGCTACCAAAGTAAAAAGTGGGGGTCCACGAAAAAGGGAGTTGCCTGCTATGAGATTTGCACAGTTGGTCACGTTTGCGCCAACCGGGCTTGCAGTCTTGGCGATGACATAGGACCAGTGCTGCCCAACTCGAAAATCCACTATTACCTACTGAAATTTGTATAGCTCACCCACAGTCTTGTAAATGAATGAGGGGAAAAAATGTTGCTAGCGAAGGCACCATTCAGGGTGACCCAGTTGCCATGGCTGCCTACGCGATAGGAATTCACCCGCTCTTAAAACGTATGCATAATTTCCAAAGAATGGGATTCCTGATCCTAGTATTCCCGTCGAAGAAATGGACCAAGGTACTTGTCCATCACTGCATGGACTAGTAACTCGGAGGCTGATTTGTCCATGGCCGCTGTGGTCGGTGGCTTGTTCGCTGATCGTTCCGCCGCAACATGGGCTGGTGACTTGTCTGCTGTCGTGTCCACAGCTGCGGCGACTGTTGGCTCGTCCGCTGACTTGTCCGCAGCTGCCGTGGCTGGTGGCTCTTCCAGTGACTTCTCCTCAGCTACAGTGGCTGGAGGTTCGTCCGCTGACTTGGCAACTGCTGCAGTAGTCTGTGACATGTCTTTGGGTTGGTCCACCGAAACAAGGGATGGTGGCTTGCGAGCTGACATTTCAACCACTGCACGGGTTATGTCTTGCCAGCTGATTTAATCAGCAATGCAGGGGCTAGTGGCTCGTCCGCTGACATGTACACAGCTAATGGTGCTAGAGGCTCTCTCGCTGGCATGTCCACCACTGCAATATCGGGACGCTCGAAGATATTTCTTCCATGACAACTTAATGATGGTGATAATTTAAATGTTAAAGTAATCGCATTTGCAGATGACATGTCAGTTTCAGGAACCATAGAGCATTTGAAGCTCTGGTTGAAGGCTCTCGAGGAATATGGTAAAAAGTTTGGTTATTTTCCAAATGCATCCAAATCCCATCTTATTGTGAAGGACGACAAGTTAAACGTTGCTAACGAAATATTTGGTGACAATGACTTAGACAAAGGTAGTATGAACAAAGACATAGACGAAGCTATTTAGATCAAGATGTCAGTCAGAAGGCAACGCTGTCTCAGATCCTTGCTCAGGACGGAAGAATATAAAAGCAAATTAGCAAGAATCTATTGGAAAAATTGTCCCACTTTGCTGAGACGGAACCTCACGCAGCGTTCACAGCTTTCACATTTGGACTAAAGCATCGCTGGAGGTATATAATGCGAACGATGCCAGGCATTGAGCTTCTTCTGAGACTAATCGAAGATGTTATAGCTAACAGATTTGTTCCTGCTCTGATCGGAAAGAAAGTCTCTCCGCGATTAAGAAACCTGATGGCTCTCCCTGCTCGACTGGGGGGCGTGGGATTAGTGAACCTTGCAGAAATGTCCGAGGATGAGTTACACAACTCGGTGACTATTACCAGTTCCTTGGTGGAAGATATTGTGTATGTGTGTATGTATAGACACACAGCCATTTCCCCCTAATTAGGAGGGTGGCTAAGTTAGGCTGACACAGAGGTGGGAGGCGTCCAATCTTCCCTCCACAAGACCGCTGTGTCCATGCCGAGGCTCGAACTCACAACATGCAGCACCAGAGGCTGATACTGCAGTCGGACACGCTAACCACTCGGCCACGTCAGTCCAAAGAAGATATCGTGATGCAGAATTACACTCATTCTTCTACTGCCGAAGCAATCAAAGCTACTCTAAAGAACATATCCCAGATGAGAGCAGACAAACTTGATGCACGACTCGAAAGTATTTTGGATTCAATTAGGATTGATTCTACTCAGAGTAGTGAAGAAGAGAAAATGATTGAATGTTGCCGAGAGAAAGGAGCGTCTAACTGGTTGACTTCCCTTCCACTTGCTGACAGAGGGTTTGCTCTCAGCAAGCAAGAATTTCGCGATGCAGTTCTGTTGAGATACTAGCTCCACATGGATAGGCTTCCAGAGCGACGTCCATGTGGTGAAAGTTTTCCAATAAATCATGCTATGATGTGTAAAAAAGGTGGCATCGTTACTCTTCGCCACAATTAGATTCGTGACATAACTAGGGAAATATTGAATGAAGTGTGTCACGATGTTAGATCTGAACTAATTTTAGCCCCCCTCACAGGATCCTTGGACAAAGAGCATTCATTGACGTAAGGGTATTACACCGCTTTGCTCCGTCCTACCGACACAAGAGTCTACAGGCAACTCATCGTCAGCACGAATCTGAAAAACCACGAGCATTCAATGATAGAATTATCCAAGTCGAAATGGGAAGTTTTACTCCGTTGATATTTTCGACTATGGGAGAGATGTCATCCGGATCAGAATGTCATGCTTTCTATCGCAAACTCACAGGGCTTCTCGCTGAACACAGATCTTTAGGTGTTTTGCTAGATAATAATATAATTAATTAAAGTATGAAACCAATTTGGTAATTTGATTAATAATTGAATAATGAGCAATCAGGTAATTAATTACTGTATGAGCTCAAGTGAGCAAAAGGAATGCTAAGTTAGGCTTCCTTTATCAAGGCCTTATATTTATTATGACTCCAATTATTTAAGAAGGTAGGTGTATGATGCCGCACCAATGAACAGGGACAGGGACAATAAAAGAGACAATGCAG
>SDVV010036609.1:0-10931 GCA_016164225.1 Gammarus roeselii
ATGCGACAAGGCGTGTTGCGGGAGATGCGACAAGGCGTGTTGCGGGAGATGCGACAAGGCGTGTTGCGGGAGATGCGACACGTTTGTTGTGGGAGATGCGACAAGGCGTGTTGCGGGATATGCGACGAGGCGTGTTGCGAGAGATGCGACAAGGCGTGTTATGGTAGATGCGACAAGGCGTGTTGCGGGAGATGCGACACGTGTGTTGTGGGAGATGCTACAAGGCGTGTTGCGAGAGATGCGACACGTGTGTTGTGGGAGATGCTACAAGGCGTGTTGCGAGAGATGCGACAAGGCGTGTTATGGGAGATGCGACAAGGCATGTTATGGGAGCTTTTTGTGCAATTTTCCAGATAAAGGGCAATTTTTCCGTCTTGGAAAAGTGAAACGTGATAAGCGCAATCACTTCCGATATGAAAAATTGTGATGAATACACGGCATCGTTTGCTTCTACGCCGCTGCGGGGATATAAGAGGATGAATGATGGCAGACCAGTTGGGGAAAGCAGGGAGGGAGAAGTTGACAGAGAGGTAACAAACAATGGGGACTTGTTAAAGGCTTTTTGCACTTCTACGGTCTCGTGTGTTGGCCATGACAACTGATTTGGTGTGAAAATGACGATATCTCTACACAACACCGGAAGTTAAATGCAGTATGTAACAGCGAGGGATACGAACTATCCCCACATGAAGAAAGATGGGACAAAATACTGCTTGTGCAGAAAGATCCCGATATTATTAGGAATAATGTTTTACCCCTCACGACATGTCTAGATTGTGGGCCCATATAAGCGGGTGGCTGTCAGGATGAGACGCGACCCAGAGTATGTTCACTGGTAGGTTGCTCTATACTAAACCTCTCCAACATTGTTTTTTGCATACATACTCATGTGGGAAAGGGACGTAAAAGATATTATAAACACGCTTATCTCAAACTTGATCTATACATTTTTTGTTGTGTATTTCAATCTTGATCTGTCTTCACGTGTGTTTTTTAGACTTAATTTTTGATGTATTTATAGGAATACTTTTTATACTGAACTTGTTTTCTGTCGTAATCATTATTGAAACATCGATCGCGTCAACATTACCTATTACTAATATAGTTCCTTATTACTATTATTACTAATTGTATAGTTGACCCATAGTAAGAAACGGATGAAGACAAATAAATATGTTATTAGTAAAATTCTACAAGTCCATAGTTTTTGTCTTACTGTTGAAACATACCTGCATTAAAAATTCGATATCATAACTTTGATTATTATTGTTGAAACCATGTGGATAATGTGAAAGCGTTATGCTAGATGGACTCCAATGCATTGAGTTATGGCATCTTTTGTCTATTCACATAACACCAACTCGTTGCTTCCCAACTCAGCCCAAACTGAGATCTTTTCATCAACAAGGATGTACCCAATAATCCCTTGTGTATGGAAGCCGACCGAGTAAATGGACCTTTATGGAGGCCATTATTTCTTATACGGCTAGAAAAGTAGCGCTCGGCTGCTAATGTGGGTGGCTAATGATGCTCAGAAGGAAGATAATCTGTGAAGCTGGCCTAGCCTCGAAAACGTGAGTAGGCAACAGGAATAGTCGGTTAATAATTGTTTATTCGCCCATACAGTTACAGCAACGGGACATTTATTGTTATCTAGTGCAACACTGACATGTCTAAGGAAAGGAGTTACGAGAGTTCATAAACAAAATCATGTGAAAGTCAAGGATGCCATAATGAAAAATATTGAGGAAAGTAGGGGTCGGTTCGTATTTGATTTTTATAGGAACAATTGTGGCTTTTCTATGTGACGGCCATCGGCTCATCAGTATCACAAAATAATAGCATCTGAAAAAGTGTATGATAAGCCCTCGAACATACTAGGATTTCTTTCCGTCCAAACCTTTATTCACATAAACATATTATCCAGTAATATTTTAGCCGGAGCTTTCCACCCATGCTCTGTGACTTAGCTCAGGAAACGGTGTAAAATATTCTGATCGGATTGCAGTAGCTGGCTTTGTGAGTCCACTCTCTACATAGTGTGCATACCTCGAGCTATTTCTTTCATTTCACGGCCTCTGAAGCCTGTTATGTTGCTCATATCGTGGAACCAAACATGGGCGCTGTCAATCTGACAGCTCACTACATACTGCACTCAAATAACGTGACACACCAAGTTTGCTGACTCTCATCAGCTTAGCTACAAATTATGACGCTATTCGGATAGTGAGATAGAACACGGACACATTAGCTTTCCATACAATAGAGTACTTAAATAAGACACTTGAGCGAATGAATGCATTTAATGTTTCCGAATTGCACACTATGCGTGTGTACCAAGCCATGAGCATGTGCTAAGCCATGAGCGTGTGCTATGCCATGAGCGTGTGCTAGGCCATGAGCGTCTGCTATGTCATGAGCGTCTGCTATGCTATGAGCGTCTGCTATGCCATGAGTGGCACCCGAGTTACTGTTGTTTCTTTAAACTATGCAATAACAATAAGAGATAATTCATTCATACTTCCTGGTTTAAGTTAATCAAGATTTCCCATCTTTGGTACGTCAGGGAAGATTTGTAATACAATATGTGCCTGTACGGACAAGGCGTTGCATGGACAATGAAAAAGTTACGCATGAAACGCAAAAAGGCATACAATTCGAAATATGGGCCTCACAAATATATTTCATTATCAGAAGAAAACCGAGAAAATGAAATTCAAATAAACAACGGATTTATTTCCTGACCCGGTAATGAAACACTATCTTCCGTGAAACACGACCAATCCAAAATTCCCTCAATTCAAACCTTTTGATTACAAAAACCAAATTATTCCTTGCAACAGTCCGTGTCCAACAGACGATGTTGCCTTTAGCACTGCATCTCTCTCCTGCAGGTCAAACCTTTGTTGCCATCTTCCGAGCCGCTCTGCCCTGCTAGTGCCGGTCACAGGCTTGTCTGCTTGCTGCCTTACCCTCTTCATTGTTCCTTGTAGCCCCAACCTTTGTTGCCATCTTCCGAGCCGCTCTGCCCTGCTACTGCCAGTCACAGGCTTGTCTGAGTGCTGCCTTAACCTCTTCATTGCTCTTTTGTAGGCTCAGGCCCCGGCAGTGTCGTTCAAAGGCTGGTCTCATTGCTGACTTGACAGCTCCACTCAACGCCTTCAAAAGAGGAAGGCAAAATCGTACGTCAAATGAAGGTAATTTGACAGGGGGATAAAACGGTGAGTTTTTTTATATTTTTCTCAATGTGAATTGATGTATGGTTGAATAATTCCACTTGAAATGCAAGGTGGAAATCCAACGTTTTTTATTTATAAGAGTTAGAAACTGTTCCAACTTTCTTAACAAAATCAGCAAAGTATTGTGCTACAATATGCATAAACCACACCTACTGATTGGTATGCATCACAAAAGAACACGTCATTTCCAGAGGGGGAAATATGATAATCATAAGACTTTGAGATTTACTTGTGATTTTCTAAGGCAACGTTAACTTTCTGCCATGGCACATGGTAACCTTTTTCATCGACAGAAAGGAAATATTTTGATTCATGCAAAACCGGTTCCGTTTGTTTGCGTGGTTGAAATACGTACGTAAACTCCAGATGCTTGCAGATAATTTTAAATCAACATTTAAAAATGTTTGTGATGACCTGTTTTTTACCTTAACACAATAATTAATGAGAACTTAATAACGCTACTTACGTAGAAAACGATTATGCACAAACCAAAGGAATATTTCCCTAGATTCCTACCACGATCAACAAAATTAATATCATGATTTTTGTCATCCACTTCAAAACGGGATGAAAAATTAAAATCATCATAAGAGTATGAAATCATAAAATTCAATTCACCGTTATTGAAAATCAAGATTTATCTGACGCAACTTCAAACTACTATAAACAACTACTTTCCAATTTGTTTGATTGCGATCACTAGTGTATTGATGATGAGTAATTTGTTTGATTGCTATCACTAGTGTATTGATAATAAGTAATTTGTTTGATTGCGATCACTTGTGTATTGATAATAAGTAATTTGTTTGATTGCGATCACTAGTGTAGTGTTAAGAAGTTATTTGTTTGATTGCAATCACTAGTGTATTGATAATAATGAATAATTTACAAATTTAGTTTATGTGTCGAATCCGTAACTGAAAATATAGTTTTCTGTAAACTCGTAGCTCTTGTTCCATTCAAAATTTTTGCTTGTTCGATTTTTTTTTCCAGAAGACAATCTTTGAATGTCTGGTTCGATGCATATATGCATGATGGATACGCTGTATATAGTACAGAATTCATCCAATGCCAGTTAAATCTGAGCATACTTTTATCGCTTTTTTGTATAACAATCATACAGTCTAATACAAAATTTAAATAATTGTCGAAAGTTCACGAAAATTATAAAAGGTTCTAATAAATAGTGATCATTTTCAATTGTGTTGCTCTAAAACATCATCAGATATTCGAGGGATGTGCATGAGCGGTAATTTATAAACATTTACCCGAGAAAACCTTCAAACCCTCTTTTTTTAGCACACTTCATCGAGTCACGGGTTAAGTTCATGAAGATACGTTTAACTAAGATTTATTTCTTGACACTTAAATTTGACTAGTAAATGTATTGGCGACAATCAAAGTGCACATTTTTGTGCCCACTCTTCCCATCTTCTCGTATTTACTGAAAGAACCTTGGGCCCCAATTACCCGCATAAAGAACATATCTTTTTGTCATGCCTCTTTTTTACAGTCGTCTCATCCGGTGGCCATATTCGGGCCACATGGCTTCTGGGGAATTGCTGGTGTGTCTGGAATTTGTGGCGAATTTTTCCTAAATTTTCTCGAGAGTCTTTTTGTTAGTAATGAAATGCTTGTAGAATTTCAGGTCTGGTTATTTAAAAAATCCACGTTAAATAAAACCGAACCGATGAATACATACAAAATATATACAATCAAATAATAGTACGAAAATTTATATCGTTTGTTCATCAATTACCTAAATTGTTATGCTCGTACTTAATTCCAAGTCACTTTATCGGCAGAGAAATAAGAAAAATGCACATGAGGAATTGCAACACCGATTTAATTTGTTTCATTTCCCAAACGTGAGCTCTTTTATTGTATTTGTTTACCGTAAACAGGACAGGGTTCACCAATGCCATCTTCCCAGTGGAGGGGAAGTCATTTCAACGGTGTCATTTATATGTATTTGTCAAACATTGACTTTTATTAAAACCTATTATTGTTGAAGCGTGGAGTGCAAACTTCATAAGCACTGTGTATTGTTGCCGTTAACATTCCGTGGGGTCAAAACTTCCATTTGCGTCGATTCATGAGGTTATCTCATGTGCAAAGGATCATTCTTGAGTTTTGACTCATCCTAGCACTATCTTTTTAGTTGAGACTTATGAAAACATTCACTTAACAGTCATTTATATTTGCCCAACACATTTTACTACTGGTCAGCATACCTATGTTACTCACAGTAGCTATGTTGTTTTCGATGAATAAAGATCATGGAATTTAGTCTCCGTTTATGCGACAATTTTTTGAAATCAAAAGTTGATAATGTTCTCGAATAACACAAATCGATGATCAATAAGAAAAATAATATTTTCTTCACTTTTTGCAATTAGCAAAAACACTTTCTTTGCTTGAAAGTGTTCGCTAAATATATTTTTTTTGTGGCATTATTCTGTTTTCTAAAGTTAGTAAAGGGCAATAACGTAGAGAAACTAAAAATGTATGACGTCATTTCGTTGGAAACTTCAACAAATTACCGACATTTAACTCCAAATCAATGAAATATTTTTAACTTTAAGTGGTCTTATGTAACATGATACAACTTAACCTTGACCTTTGTATTTCAAAAGCAAAACGATCGTACCTCACTGTCACTCCGCAGAACAGATTCCATTTCTATTTTCGTCTGCACGACAAGCAATTTAATTCAATTGTTAGAGCTCCGGCTGCCCTAAATCTCTGGAGCGCAGGGGGGCTTTTTGGAGCATTTGTTCACAACAGGAGTATCCGAGACGCGAGAGAAGTTAAGTGGAGATTTTGATCGTAGCAGTGCGGGGAATGGGTTGGTCTCATTCTTGGAGACAAGTGAAGTTGAACTGAGTTCGGAAGCCGCGCTGGGGTGGGAAAAGGAAGGATCTCAGTCTGAGAGGCGAGAGAAGTTGAGCAGAGGATGTGAGCCGACCAGGGGAGGAAAAGGGAGGATCTCAGTCTGTGAGGAGAAGGGTGAGTTCAGAAGAGGACGGGAGCCGACCAGGGATGGGTGATTTTGGGGATTTCATTCTGAAAGGCGAGAAAAGTTGAGAAGATGACGTTAGCCGACCAAGAGTGGGTGAGCGGGGGGATCTCAGTCAGAGAGGCGAGCGAAGTTCAGCAGAGGACGTGAGCCGAGAGCCGACCAAGAGTGGGTGAGTGGGGGGATCTCAGTCAGAGAGGCGAGCGAAGTTCAGCAGAGGACGTGAGCCGAGAGCTGACCAAGAGTGGGTGAGTGGGGGAATCTCAGTCAGAGAGGCGAGCGAAGTTCAGCAGAGGACGTGAGCCTAGAGCCGACCAGGAGTAGGTGAGTGGGAGGATCTCAGTCTAAAAGGCGAGAAAAGTTGAGAAGAGGACGTGAGCCGACCAAGGGTGGGTGAGTGGGTTGATCTTAGTCTGTGAGGCGGGAGAAGTTGACCAGGGGTCGTTAACCTAGTTAAAGTTTTGGGAATTATTGGAGAATCTCAGTCTGAGATGCGATTCGTGTTGAGCAGATGAGTGAGCAAGGGTGGGGAATTGGAGGATCACTGCATGAGAGGCAAGAACATTTGAACAGAGAACGTGACGCGCAATGCAATTATTTGTTCACGCTCTGGAGGGCACCACTCTACATAATAGACTCGACAAATTGGGAATTCATTCTTTTCACCGTCACCTCTGTTTTACCAGCATAGGGTGATTGAAATAAGATTTATTGGAATATCAATTATTAATTCCACCTTCTCTTTTGAAGTCACACCGTGTTCCCTCGTTGGCATAGGTCTTATGCTGTTGCCCTCTCTCCGCTTGTCACCGGAGGAAAGATGAGATCCTGCCAAGCGAAGCTTTATGGGATGGGTTGGCATTTAGCTTCGTGGATGAGTGGTAAGTAGGATGTGGCCCTGATAAAAAGTATCGGTGGCAGGGTCTCTTTGTTGATGGCAGAAGTAGATGAATTTCTCAACAATCTTGGAAAACAACCGTCGTTAATGGCAGTGGGCAACAACGATGAGGCTTTGCTCGTGAGTGTTGATCATTTCATGGTATAGCATTGAATCGTGGTATGTCCCGGCTTCAAATATTACGATATGTCATCTAGCCGCAAAACTGACAGACTGAATTATGAGGAGCAGGTTTGCTGGGTTTGTCTCGTACCCAAGAAGAAGGTCTTTTGTTACGTTCACAGACATCCACAATACTTTCTTCTGAACGAATACAACACAACAATTACACACTCAAATCCCCATCAATAAAGACGATAAACATCATGAAATATTGTTGTTCAAATGCTATCCATGAAAGAATTTAGCCGTGCCAAAACAAACTCTCTTTACAAAGTTGTGAATGCAAGTTTACTGTTGACTTGAATAGTTTATTCCAAAATGTTGGGATCCTCCGATGATATTCATTTGCGTGCGGTTCGAGAGCAATGGCACATTTAACGAGGCATGGGTTCGAAACTTCAGAGCTTTCGAGGTTCTTGAGTGCGTTGTAGCCAGTTGGGGACAACAACTTCCTACTGTGCATAGCCCACAGCAGGAAGTTGTGGCCGGGTTAATTTATCTGTCCCGCTCCAATTCCAGTGATGGAAATATTTGTGCGTGGAACGAATTGCAACGTGAAGTCGGGTAGCTGAAGGGTCAGTTAGGTGCTTCGAGCCATTATCAGTTGTTGGAAAGCATCTCTTCCTTAGTTGTTTATGCTCACCATCCTAATCCTGCCACAAAGATGACGTTGTCGTCCCACAGAGACTAACCCTTATTGGTTAGGTTTGTGAGTGTAGTTGCCCGGTATTGTAGTTAGGGATATAATGTAGTTTATCCCTCGTTAAGACGAAAAAAAATGACCCACGTCTCTGTTGTTGGTTTTGAGCATTTTTTAACAATTTGTGAACTGAGTTTGTTATAATGCGATTGTTTTTTCAAATGGTGACAGAAGAACTTTGCCATCTTGTTACTGAATAATCTTTTTGTTGAGCAAAAATTTGTGATTGGCGTCTCTGATGCTCCCAAGGTTACTCTAGACGGTCTTCACTTCATTTCTAAATGTTGCAATGTAGATTATGAGGTCGTCGACGTAGAAGGACAATTTATCGATGCAACCGAACAGTTTTAGTAGTTTTTTATTTGAGTGGTTGCACTTGAATTTGTTAATCCAAATTTTCAAAACTCGTTAAGGCCACCAGGTGTAGCAAAGGCGTTCTTCTAAACATCTTTCCCGATTATCAGCTTATGACAAATTTCGTTTTACGTATTTAATTTGGAAGAACATTTGGCTTCATACACACTTTTTTCGAATGTTTTTCAGCCGATGTTTTGGGCTACGTGCCAAGTAAGGTCACACTGTTCAATCTTTGATAATCGACATAAACACGATCTGATCAAGCCTACTGCTAAAGTATATTGACCCTGGATACCTCTTGAGCCTAAATACGTCAATCTTTTCAAATTCATCGATAGTTTTCTTGAGTTATTTGATTAGTTTGAGTGCAATGTTCACGTCTGACTCGTCTCAATAAGGGAATGTTTACGGCATGCACGTAACTGGCGTCTGACTCGTCTCAATGATGGAATGTTTACGGCATGCACGTACGTAACTGGCGTCTGACTCCACTCAATGATGGAATGTTTACGGCATGCACGTAACTGGCGTCTGACTCCACTCAATGATGAAATGTTTACGGCATGCACGTAACTGGCGTCTGACTCGTCTCAATGATGGAATGTTTACAGCATGCACGTAACTGGCGTCTGACTCCACTCAATGATGGAATGTTTACGGCATGCACGTAACTGGCGTCTGCCTCGTTCCAATGATGGAATACTTACGGCATGCACGTTACTGGCGTCTGACTCGCCTCAACGATGAAATGTTTACGGCATGCACGTAACTGGCGTCTGACTCGTCCCAATGATGGAATGTTTACGGCATGCCGTAACTGGCGTCTGACTCGTCCCAATGATGGAATGTTTACGGCATGCACGTAACTGGCGTCTGACGCGTCCCAATGATAGAATGTTTACGGCATGCACGTAACTGGCGTCTGACTCGTCCCAATGATGGAATGCTCAGCAATGTTGGTAGATTCACGGACAGGTGTAAACGAATTACTGTTCTTATTCGTCAGTTTCATAGAGTTCCTCTTTATTGGGTAGCAAGTTTTTAACGAAATTCACATGTTCTGCCCTTTTTCGAAATATTACCTCAATAAAATACAGATCGTCCATCTTCAGTTCATCCAAATCTTTGCAGTCTCCACCACGTTCGATCAAGGCATCAGTGAAACAACACAAGTGCGCCTGCTGCTTGAAAGACTTATATCACTGGTAACCGGGAAAAAAGTGACTATTTCATATTTTTGTCCACAGATTCAAGAAGGTCTGGTCTTTCAAGGACCATTCGTTCTAACGCTTTAGACTTTCAAAGAGTTAGGTGTAAGACTTTCTGAACTCTAGGGGTTGGAATGGGTGTGATCGACTCCGTTTGTGAACTAAATCTTGTCAGGGGGGTTGAGCACAGAACCAACACGTCATTGATGGGTTCATTACAATTATTCATCATCATATTTCAAATCAGTGCTCCTGCCGACGTCAATCTCGGTTTAGTTTCTGTGTCTATTCTGCAGTTTTGTGAAGTACACACAGCTCGCTTTGACATCGTTTTTTACCTCGCTGTATCAAAACTCTCGCAGTAAGCGAATAAGAGCGGGTGCATGTATTAATTAAACATATTGGATTTCTCGAAACACGTTCGTCTTACCATCCTCTACAAAGACAGGTTGTAGGCTTGTACCAAACCAATACATATGCGATGATTTCAAGTAGTCAGTTAACTCCTTTCATGTAATCAGATAAAATCTGTCTTCCTTAATCATTGATTATCTCGCTGAATAATCCCGTTCTAATGCGAATTGACAGCAGGGAATTCGACCCAGTTTCAACCAATATTAGGCATCGCGTTGTCTAGTCAGCAATGGTCAGAATGCACAGTAGCGAGCGAAAACTCATCGGAAATTAGATTAGTAATACCCATTAAGAAGCATTGTCTACACATAGTACCGTAAGAAATTTTAATGAAGTTAAATTCCCGTGGGGAAAGTCAAATTGTTTTTTCCGGTTACAGACTAACCATAAACGAATATTTGCTCGCAACTGTACATGTGGCCTTTTCGGTTCGCATCAGCGGCGCCGACCGTCATCGTGAGAGGATGGAAACAACCGAGCTATGTAGTTTTAGTAGATTTGTGTAGGATTCTTGACACCAATGACGTTAGAACCGATTTTCTTAGACTTAAATATAAATATTCATTGAATTGGATTGTTATGCTGGAATTTTTGAATGTCTTGATCGGCTCTGTAGCCAGTGTTTTTTTTTTGAAGATCTGGAGCATAAAATCATAGAAGCAATTAAAAAGTCTGGGGATAATAATGAACTCTCCAACTGCCGACCGATCAGTCATTTGTTTGTCAGACAGTAGTGTATATGTCTGCAGAACGAAAATCAGTGAAGGGTAGAAGATAGAGTTGAAAAGAGGTAGTTTCCAGTCTAGGGAGTTTGCGCCCTATATTTTCACGGACGGCCGGAGTCAGGCAGTCGGCTAACGGGGGACCTATTCGGACGAACGGACGGACAGCTTTCGGAGAGCTTTCGGACGAACGAACGGACAGTTTTCGTCAT
>SDVV010036610.1:0-10931 GCA_016164225.1 Gammarus roeselii
CTGCAGTGTCAGCCTCTGGTGCTGCATGTCGCGAGTTCGAGCCTCGGCATGGACACGGCGGTCTTGTGGCGGGGAGATTGGGCGCCTCCCCCCTCTGTGTCTGCCTAACTTAGCCACCCCCCTATCTAGGGGGAAACGGCTGTATGTCTATACATACATACATACATACATATCTTTGAATAGACTTATGGCTGTACAATAATACCATTCCGTCTGTACATGAGCTTTCCAACTCTCATAGGTCCGTCCACACACCAGTATTCTTTGACACATGTATTTGGCGGAGGATATGAATTAAAACTGCCTACACGCAGTGATGGGCTCTGTTTGGTCACATAATCCGACCTGATGGCCTCCGCCTACCATTACACGCACTCCAGATTGATCGTGCATATTTAATTATTTACTTATTCTAAAGACCTTCTACGCCCTTTGCACATATGTATGCATTGTTTGTACATAATTTAGACATCTATTTCTTTTTGTGCATAGGTATGTTACCGTTCCACAAAAATACCACACCGGTATGTAAGTGAATATAGATTTCTTCTTGTTTGTTTGTTACGCCAGTAGTTTTCTAACTCATAGACCCACCCATACCGTCACATTCTTTGCTATTCAATTAATTAGGCTGTGGAACTGAATTAGGAATTCATACCAATTTTAATGTAGAAATTTCCAATATTAAATAGCAACACCTTTGGTCATCAGGATATAATGAATATTTATTGTGTATTTCAAACCTACCTTGATGGCTCTTTCGCCGTGACACGTTACAGAGAGCTGCTCTCCTGTATCCAGCTAGGCAAGTAAACTTCCTCCCCACCCTTCATGCAGAGCCCCAATTACCCAGTAACAAGTTCTTAGCTTGTCTTTGTACTCGTTTTAGATTGATGTATAAATTGTCAACACACAATAACACACTACTCTTGTACGAATAATTTATTTTCTTTCATAATTATGATATTCTTTTTGCTGTTTGTTTTGTCAGTGACTCTGTCTCACGTAGAGTGACTCTCTGTCTCACGTAGAGTGACTCTCTGTCTCACGTAGTGACTCTCTGTCTCACGTAAAGTGACTCTCTATCTCACGTAGAGTGACTCTCTGTCTCACGCAGACCCACTCGTACTGTCGCATGCTTTGCTACCTAATGAATTAGGCTGTACGGAACTAACAATTCGCACTCAAACTAATTGTTATATAAAAGATCCCAGTGACAGATTTCAACACATTATGTCAACAGGATACAGTGCACATTTATTGTGTGTATTAAAACTTACCCTGATAGATCCTTCGTCATGACATGTTTCCGTAAGAGTCATTATGACTCACGTTGGGGCTCCGGCGGAAGTGAGGCTCTAATCAAATGCCGTAAGAGCGGTGTTAGTATGTTCAGCTAGGAGAGTACGATGCCTTCCCACCGCTCGTACGCAGCTCCAATTACTCAGTTACAAGTTCTTAGCCTTTCGTTTTACCCATCGTTCACTACTATGTATACATTTATTGTTCCACAATAATAACATACCATTTGCTCACGAATCCTTTATTTACTTATTTTGTATAATCTATACTAGCCCAGTCCAGATACGCTGCCCGCGTTCGTTGGGAGAGCTCCTCTTCAAATTCAAAACTTCAACGACTGCAACATGTGCGCACTGTAGGTTTTGTCTTGTGCTGTCTACTCCCTGATACGAAGACTCGCTAGCCGGTTTTGTAATCGGTAAATCGTGTACAGTCGGTGAGCCTTCCAGCTGTAACCACCTTCTGTTTCCCCTTCCGACAGGGAGGTCCGGGGCCTCATGGACACCTATCTCTTTGGATTTGAAGCGTCCAGTAAAACTGAGGAACAGTTCTGTAAAGCGTATGTTTCTTTCTACATGATGTTGGTCGTTGTGAGGAACACTCCGGAGGACTTGGCAAGAACAGGTGGACTGCGTTTAGACCGACTCGTCCACGCGAATGCGACTGTCGACAGCGGGGAGCGGCAGTCTCATCTCGAGCGAACGATGCACGTGACCCTTCAACCTCGCGGGCAACGCTTCTTGCCTCTTTCGGCTGGGGGTCGAGCCAGTAGGCGGGAGGATATTTTAGCCGGTGATCGAGAGGATAGTCGGGCCCGTGCGCAGGACGATGATTCTCGGGAATCAGGCAGGAGGGTGGCCGACGGTCGACTCCGTTGTCAGGAGACTAGCGATGGACCTGTGGGAACTCGCGACATCCTGTTGAGTACAACTGTTCAAGGGATGGAGGACTTTACTTCAGCGTCTAACGAAGCCATTCGAGGCGGAGCATCAGAAACGTCAGGGCAGTTGGCGTGTAGTGGATGCCGGGATCTGACACCTTCGATTGACGATCGTTCGTCGCAAAATCAGAATCGTGCACCGGAAGATGGCCGTTCTCAGCTTGACGCGAATCTGGCATTTAATGAAGGGAATCTTGCACCTAATGAAGGGAATCTTGCACCTAATGAAGGGAACCTTGAACCTAATGAAGGGAACCTTGCACCTAATGAAGGGAACCTTGCACCTAATGAAGGGAATCTTGCACCTAATGAAGGGAATCTTGCACCTAATGAAGGCACTAATGAAGGGAGTCCTGCACCTAATGAAGGGAATCTTGCACCTAATGAAGGGAATCTTGCACCTAATGAAGGGAATCTTGCACCTAATGAAGGGAATCTTGCACCTAATGAAGGGAATCTTGCACATAATGAAGGGAATCTTGCACATAATGAAGGAAATATTGCACCTATTGAAGGAAATCTTGCACCTAATAAAGGAAATCTTGCACCTAATGAAGGGAATCTTGCGTCTGAAGTTGGGAATCTTGCGTCAGATGAAAGGAATCTTGCGCCTAATGAAGGGAATCTTGTGTTAGATGAAGGAAATTTTGTGTTAAATGAAGGGAATCTTGTGCTAAAAGAAGGGAATCTTGTGTTAAATGAAGGGAATCTTGCGTTGAATGAAGGGAATCTTGTAATTAATGAAGGGAATCTTGTGTTTAATAAAGGGAATCTTGTGTTAAATGAAGGAAATCTTGTGTTGAATGACGGAAATCTTGGGATTAATGAAGGGAATCTTGTGTTTAATGAAGGGAATCTTGTGTTTAAGGAAGGGAATCTTGTGTTTAATGAAGGGAATTTTGTATTTAATGAAGGGAATCTTGTGATGAATGAAGGGAATATTGTGATGAATGAAGAGAATCTTGTGATGAATGAAGGGAATCTTTTGTTTAATGAAGGCAATCCCACGTTTGATGGAGGGAATCTTGTCTTTAGTGAAGTGAATCTTGTTTTTAATAGAGGGAATCCTGCGTCCGATGGAGAGAATGTTGCGTCTAATGAAGGGAATGTTGCGTCTAATGAAGGGAATGTTGCGTCTAATGAAGGGAATGCTGCGTCCAATGACGGAAATTTTGCGTCCATTGAAGGAAATCTTGCACCTAATGAAGGGAATCTTGCGCCTAATGAAGGGAATCCTGCGTCTGATGGAGGGAATCCTGCGTCTGATGGAGGGAGCTCATTCTCTCACAGCAACTGTCTGTCTGTTGAGCAGAGTAGTCCCGCTCAATTTAGTGAGTTGGAATTATTTGTAACACACTCTTACGAGTGTCTGTTAAATGTAATCCGAGAATCGAGATCGGTCAACGGATCTCGTCGTGCCAGGGCTCGAGGGGCGACAGCTCTGCTGAAGCTCGCTCTGATCAAGTACCACCGTCATTTTCCTGAATTCGTCCAAATCCGAAACGATGAGTTGCTGTTGAGATTACCTTCTTGCGACGAGTGATAGGATATTTTGCCAAGTGATTTCATTTTAACTTTGAAACTCCATTTTAATTGTAAGTTTTAATGCGCCTGGGCATTTATAGCCTTGCTAAGTAGATTCACAATATTTGAAATGATTGACAAACTAGTAAAGTGCAAATTGTGTCCGCTGTCTTTATTGCAGTAGAGTTCACAATATTTACATTGATTGACAGACTAGTAAACTGCAAATTGTGTTTGTTGTCGTCATTGCAACCTGTCAACCAATTCCTACAGAATCGAACCTTTAGCGTCACGGCCGGATACACTCGATCGTCATTTTACCCCCAGAAAGAAGGTGTCCCTCAGAAGTGCGCCCTTACTGCCACTATTTATAATCATAATCTATCAATTTTGACACCCTCCCCCCTGATCGGAGATTGCTTCACTACACGTAGGCGACTTACATATCAGTTACAGTTCCGATTCTCGCCCTCTAAAACTAAAAGCATGCACTTTACCCTTGTGCCCGGTTTACACTTAAAACCAGCCCTAAAGCTGCACAACACATCTTTAGCATACGAAGAAACGATCGAATTCCTAGGTCTTATGTGGGACCCTAAGCTCACGTTGCAACACCACATCGAAGCCCTGGCGACTCCCTGCAAAATGTCGACAGGACTTATCCAATCGGTAACATCCCTGAAGTTCGGTGCCGACATGGACACCGGAATGACGCTGTTCAGAGCAATGATACGATCGCGCATGGACTACGGAGCCGTTGTCTACGGACCTGCAGCCAAAACTACTCTCGACCCTCTTTCGAACATCGCAAACAATATTTTGCGTATCTCAACCGGCGCGTTTCGCTCCACTCCAATCGAATCCCTTAACGTGCTCGCTAACGAACTTCCAATTCCGCTCCGGCGAGACAAACTTTCACTACAACACTATTTTAAGACTAGAAGTCTAATCATCAACCCAGCAATCAGCCACATCACCAACATATCCGATAAGCGTCTTTTTTCGGCTAAAGAGATAATATGCCCACTGTTTTCCCTACGTGTGGACAACCGGCTGACCTCGCTAAACATCAATCGTAAAGCTATGAAGCCTTCATTTTCCTACCGAATCCTTCAAATTAACACACCAACATGGATGATCAACCCACCACCGGTCAACCTAGACCTGCAAATGTACCCTAAAGCAACTACTCCAACCAACGCGTACCGGCAGGAATTCCTTTGACTACTCGAGGATGAATATTTAGAGCACCGCCACATAAACACTGACGGCCTCTTGTGGCCACCCTCCCACAAGAGGCCTCCGCATTCTCTGCGGAGCTTCGCGCACTCGAACTAGCAGTCTCTATTGCAAAAAAAAACATAGCTTCCCCAAATACGTCGTATTTTCAGACAGTCTTGAGGTGGATGGATGATTATTCATTTTATAGATCTTTAACACTTTATTTTAGTATTTTATTATTTCTTCTTGCTTGGGCTCTATTATATTTCTCTGCCCTTTTTTTCATGGTGATAAATTTTGCATTGGTTATTTTTATTAAATGCATCGAGGTTGGGTGAGACAAGGTGAGCTAGGGAGAGGAGGTACTCGTGGGATCCACGGGACTCGGGGACCCGGGGTTTCGGGAACCCGGGGGACTTGGGAGACCAGGTGGATTTGAGGTGGTCCACTTGGATATTTCTGGGGCCCTTAGGGACACCCTTGAGACCCTTTGGGAGCCTTTTGAGAAACTGTGGGGCCTATAGAGGACCCTCTGAATCCTGGAACCTCTGCTCCCCCCTCGCAGCGCTGGAAAACCCATTCACAGAAAAACATTTATGTGAGATGCTTGGGTTGAACAATTAACCATTACAGTCCGCGGATTGCTGGCGCAAGGGGCGAGGGTCGCGTCGAGGCTGGTTGGGGTGCGTCGAGATCAGTCGAAACATGTTGAGGCGAGCCGAATTGGGCGCGACGAGCCGAAACTGGCCGAAATGATTCGAGGCAAACCGAGATGAGCTGAGGCGAGGGGTCTCGGGGGACTCGAGGAGCTCGGGAAGACCCGGGGGACATGGGTCACCCTCCGGGATTCATCGGGCTCTTTTGCTACCTAAGAGACCAATGCCCCTCCCCCGCCCTATCCCCTTGAACAATCAGTGCAAAATCAATAATCTGAGCGGTTTTTCTGCCCATAACGAACCTGCTCTTTCTTGTTCACGATTCACAATATTATAACGCTGGAGTATTTGTGAGGGAGTTCATGTTGGTGGTTTTGTGAGTGGGTATTTTTTCTTCAGTCTGTGCTCGCTGCGCGTGCACGGACCATACGCAGTTTCTGTGGTTTACCTGGATTGCGCAGCTATAAAACCTTGTGACGCGTTTCTACTGCTAAATTGTACTATAAATAAAATAGACCGCGAATCTGTGAACATTGTGTTGCGTTGCTGCCGGAGCTGACTTTGTTCGTGTAGCCGTGAACCTTGTACCGATTTTGACTATACTATTTGAGCGCACTGGCGTATGGAGGTTCTTAGGGGTTGAAGGCGAGGTTTCGTTTTGTTTCATCTAAGTGTTTATCTTACCTAGATGAATGAACTGTATTTAAACTACTAAACCGCGTAGCTGTAAATATTATGTTGCGTTGCTGTCGGAGCTGATGTTGCCCGTGTAGCCACTGACCTTGTACTAATCTCGACGATGCTACCTGTACGCACTAGGGTGCGTACATATCACTCTTTATGTTGTAAAGGATTGGAAGCGGAGATCCGTTTCGAGTAAGCGTTTTTTCTTTTGCGCACTAGCGTGCGTCTGACACTGCTACAATTTTCCCATTTTTTTCTTACGTTGAAAGCATTGTTTCGTTTATTCCTCGCGCACTTAGGCGTGCGAGCCTACTGGAATCAATAATCATCGAGCCCTACGGGGGAGCCTATTATGACTCGCATTGAGGCTCTGGTGAAAATGAGGCTCAAATCAAATCAAATTCAGACTGTCTGAGTGTCATCATCACCCAGGTTAAAACGCTGCACTATGAACATCCAGTTCTACGTAAAATGTAGCACGATCTCTTTGTGATGACCGTGACAGGCCAGGCAGTGGAATTCTGCTGGATCCCTGGGGACGCGGGAATAAGAGGAAACGAACTTGCGGACTTGCTTGCTAAACTGGCATCTACTCCCCAAGAACAATTTTTCGCAATACATTACCGGGACTGGTTCCCTATCATCAACTCCCATATAAAATCCCGATGGGATGAAATGTGGTGACAGAGTGGACAAAAAATGCTTTCAGTCTAACCCTCAGTCGGAGAATGGGAAACAAAGTTCACCAACAGAAAAGACCAAGTGTTAATCAACCGCTTGTGCACGGGACACACTTTGGATAACTCACAACCACCTGATGGATGTCGACTTAGGGCCAAACGCGCCACCTAGCCCTTGTTGCCACCAGGTGGCTATCAGCGTGAAACACTTACTGATGGATTGCAACGCACTCGCGGCAGCCCGACGAGCATTCCTAAAGCCTACTCAAGGACACAACCGACCGTAAAAAGCTTATCGCTTTCGGAAAACACACCGGACTATCTGAAGCTGTCTAAACCCCAAACACCTGTGAAAGTGAGGTGGTCCCTCCACCCCATTACGCACAAAAATGACTACACATTTTACGAAGATATGCGTTAACGCTTTACTCTCTCGTAGGCGCTAGTACTCGAATATGCCGCAATTTAAATATGTACTGACCTCATCTTGACATGACTAATATTTCAGCACGCGAGGCCGTGCGAACTTACCTGAATCAACGATGTTCGCGCCCTATGGGGGAGCCTATTATGACTCACGTTGAGGAAATGAGGAAATGCACACAGATAGTATCGCCGAAATTGGTACAAGGTATATGGCTTCACGGATGAGATCAACTCCAATCACAACGCGTCACAAGGTTTAGAGCTACGCAGTCCAGGTCAACCCCAGAAATTATGTATGGTCCGTGCACGCGCGAGCGAGCGAGCGAGCGAGCACAGACTGAAGAAAAAACACTTATTTACAAAATCACGAACAGAAACTCCCGTACAAATTCACTAGCATTATATATTATGCATGACAAAATTGTGGATTGTGAAGAAAGTAGGGGCAGGTTCGTCACGGGCAGAAAAACTGCTCGGATTATTGATTTCGCACTCATTGTTCAAGGGGATAATGTAGGAGGGGCAGAAGTCCCTTGGGTCCCAAAAGAGACCGATAAATCCCGAAGGGGAACCCAAGTCCCCCGAGTCATCCCGAGCTTCCCGGGTCCCTCGAGACTACTCGTCTCTGCTTATCTCGGCTTGTCTCGAATCATTTCGGCCAGTCTCGGCTCGTCGTGACCAACTCGACTCGCCCCAACATGTTTCGACTCATCTCGACCAGCCTCGACGCGACCCTCGCCCTCTGCGCCAGTAATCCGCGGACTGTAATGGGTAATTGTTCTACTCAAGAATTTCACAAATATACATTTTTCTGTGTATGTGTTTTACAACGTGTGGAGAGAGAAGCAGGGGTCCCAGGGCTCAGAGGGGCCTACCGCCCTACGGGGAAGTCTGCATTAACTTCGCGTTGGGACTCCAGTGGAACATGGAAGCAAATACAAATCCACGAATCAGAGGGGCCTCAAGCGGGTCCCAAAGTTTATCAGGGGAGTCCCAAAGGGTCTCAAGGGTGTCCGAAAGTGCCCCGGGAGGGTCCAAGTGGGTCTCCCCAAATCCTCCTGGTGTTCAAAGTCCCCCGGGTTTCCGAAACCCCCGGGTTCCTCGAGTTGTGCGGGTCCCACGAGTACCCCCATTCCCGGGTCATCTAGTCTCAACCAGCCTCGGCTCTTCTCGACTCGACGCCTCACCAGTCGACTCGTCTCCACGCGTCTCAAACGGCCTCGACTCGCCTTGTCCCTCCACGCCTTGGTGGGATGGATGATTGTTTATTTTATAGATCATTAACAATTTGTTTTATTATTTTATTATTTTTTCTTGCTTGGGCTCTTATTTTTTTCTGCCCTTTTTTCATGGTGATAAATTTGAATTTGTTATTAGTATTATTATATGTATCGAGGTTGGTTGGGACAAGGTGACCCAGGGAGGGGAGGTTTTCTTGGGACCCGCGGGACTCGGGGACCCGGGGTTTCGGGAACCCGGGGGACTTGGGAGACCAGGTGGATTTGGGGGGATCCACTCTGATCTTCCTGGGCCCCTTGGGACACCATTGAGACCTTTTAGGACCCTTTTGAGAAACTGGGGGACCCTTCAGAAGCCCCTCTGAATCCTGGAGCCTCTGCTTCCCCCTCCCAGCGCTGTAAAACCCATACACAGAAAAATGTTTGTGAGTTGCAGATTGCCCTACGGGGGAGTCTGCATTAACTTCGCGTTGGGACTCGGGTGGAACATGAAAGCAAATAATAAATAAATTGTGAGATGCATGAGTAGAACAATTAACCATTATAGTTCGCAGAGGGCGAGGGTCGCGTCGAGGATGGTCGAGGTGCGTCGAGATCAGTCGAAACATGTCGAGGCGAGTCGAGTTGGTCGCGACGAGCCGAGGCTGGCCGAAATGATTCGAGACAAACCGAGATGAGCTGAGGCGAGAGGTCTCTGGGGACTTGGGAAGCTCGGGAAGACCCGGGAGACATGGGTCCCCCTCCGGGATTAATCGGGCTCTTCTGCGACACAAGGGACCAATGCCCCTCCCACGCCCTATCCCCTTGAACAATCAGTGCGAAATCGATAATCTGAGCAGTTTTTCTACCCGTGACGAACCTGCTCTTACTTTCTTTTTCACTATCTACAATATTAAAATGCTGGAGTATTTGTGCGGGAGTTCGTGTTTGTGATTTTGTGAATGGGTATTTTTTCTTCAGTCTGTGCTCGCTCGAGCGTGCACGGACCATATGCAGTTTCTGGGATTGACCTGGACTGCGTAGCTATAAAACCTTGTTACGCGTTGCGGTTGGAGTCTCTAATCCGTGAAGCCATAGACCTTGTACCAATTTCGACGATACTGGCTGTGCGCACTGTCGCGCGTGCATGATATTCTTGGAGTTCTGAGTGGTTGGAGCAAGAGTGAGCCCCTGGCGCGAACCAGGGGGCCGATGGGGAGCCGAAAGAAACTATTTGGGAGGGACCAGCACCCCCTCAAGAGCACCGAAGACCAAGATTCTAACAGCCAAGAACATCAGCCTCGTCAAGATGACCAGCACCACCTCAGCGGACGACGACCGGAGGGACGGCCGCATCGACGAGTTGACCAAGAACGTCCAGGAAATGTTAAACCTGCTGAGCCAAGCGACCGGCCTTTCTGAACAGAAAGCAAAAGTCTTCGCCGTAGAACCAAGCACAATTGACGATCGTCTAACGAGACTCGAGAGTCATGTCAAGATTATTTTCCTCCATATCCACGAACTAATAAAGAACAAACCAACTAAAGAACCCGTAACTTATGCAAGTACCTCCACCTCTACATCTGACGACAACTTCGATAACTCTCCACCTCACCTAAATCTCAACCGAGCTCCAAGGACTGCAAGGAGGAGGCAATACACTCCATTCAATGAACACAACTTGTTCAATAATAGTCCTACCTTTCCAGAACACCTAAAGATCAAGTTCGACGCCAACGACAGATCAGATATTTGTCCATACACTCTGCGAAAAGAGCTAGGCTCCTTCACTGGCCGCCCAGTCCTGGGCATCGCCACCAGCGGCGACAAATGCTTTGCCATCAGAGTAGACACAAAACTTCAAAGTGACACAATTCTCTCCAAAAACAGACTCTGTGGAAAGCCATGCAAAATAGAGCCACACCCGACTTTCTCTACATGTTCAGGTCTAATCTACGTTGAGGATACCCCGAAGGAGGAAATCGAGGAGTACATCACTGGACTCGTTCAATACGAGGACTGCGTTGTCGAAGCAAAAGTTGCACCGAAGATCACACCAAGAAGAGAGACTACCACAGCCCTAATACTTAAATTCAATTGCACCACTCCACCAAAATATCTGGACATTCCCTTCTGTGCCACTAAAACCAGGGTTACACCATTTGAGAGACGTCCGATGCGATGTTATAAATGCCAGAAATATGGACACACGAGAGGAAACTGTAACGGTAAGCAAAGATGCTCATACTGCTCCCAGGACGACCATGACAAACGGGAAGAC
>SDVV010036611.1:0-10931 GCA_016164225.1 Gammarus roeselii
GAGCACCACCACCCACAGCAACAATGTCAGCCTCTCTTTCATCCTCGACATTCAGCAACTGATCAAAATACTCGGCCCACCTTTTCCGTACATTACCACTTTCCAACAACAACTTGCCGTTTTCATCTTTCACCACTTCCTCCTTCCCGGTCTTTCCCTTTCTCACCCTCTTCACCTCTTTCCAGAGCATCTTTTTGTTCTCCTCAAAATTCTGGCACAACCGTCTGCCCCACCTGGCATCAGCGTCCCTTTTGGCTCTCCTCACCACCCGCTTTATCTTTTTTCTCCTCTCTTTGTACCTTTCACAAGCCACCTCCGACTTCACCTGCAACCACTCCTCAAACGCACATCTTTTCCGTGCCACCGCCAGTTTGACCTCCTCGTTCCACCACTCGCAGCCTTTCCTCCTGCACCCGCCCACACGGCGCCCACCACACACCTTCTTTGCACATCTCAGCAATGCATCCCTTAACGTCTCCCATTCTTCCTCCACCTAAATCATACCAAATGAAAATAAAGTGTCGTGATATACAGTTACGGTTAAAAAGTTTACAATTAGCAGCCTAGCTGGTGTATTTGGAACAGCTGATTGCAGCGGAATTGATGCGGATTTCCTGCACTGATAACAAGAGACTGGTTCAGCACAAACCTCCCTCCCTGCACTCCCAACCCCTCCACTCTCTCCCGTCACGGCAACGTTACGTCAGTGCTAGACACGAAAATGCGCTGAACCTTCCTATGTCTCAGCTGCAATAAGTTTTATTATGCTGTACCTTATAATGGTGACCCTAACATGAACAGGAATAGGAACAGAAAATATATCCATCGTTTCGCCAATACTGCAACAGAGGCAAAATATGAAGATTATGAATGTCACAGTGCGACGTTGCAGTAGACCACAAACATAATAGCGAGGCAATTGAAAGAGCCTAAACTAAATGTGCCAGGATTTACTTCTGGTAGGAGCATCAACCAGGTACACTCATACTCCATCGAATACCTTCCAAAGTACCTCTCGCCGCCTACCTGCCTCATTTCACCACCTGCTGTTCACCCCCATATTTTACTTCCCGCTGCCCACTCATTCTTTTCTCCGTAAATATCACCCAAGCAATCCCCCGTCGACCTATTTACAATTTACGCTTCGATGCTTTAGGCAGCGTTAGACAGCCGAGGAGTGACAATAGCAAGTGGGAAATTGGCGGTCAGCAGTCAGATAGCTGGGTACGGGCCAACAATAGAAAAAGTAGAGGAGGGAGACTGCATCATAACACAGCAGGAAATGCCCTTCAAATTAAGATTTCGTGTGACCCATTCGAGCAGGATGAAATGGGTTGGGTGGGTTTTCTTGTTGGCGATTGTACAGTGAAGCACCAAAACAGGGAGTTCAACCGCCGGACGGCAAATTTTGAAAGTGTTCTGTTGTCCCGGAGCCACAGTGCAAGCCCCCACCAAACAAGATACAAAGATAAGCACCATAACAGACGACCTCATTATGGTTCAAGTAGGTTTTGAAAACCTGCAAGTCAATACGCCTCACCTACTATTTTGCTCAGAAGCGCTTCTTGATGTATACAAAAACCTTATGAAAACGATAATAAAAATGAAACAAGCAATAATAATATTATAACGGGTATTATGCCCATGATGGGCGTCAAAAACTAGATTCATGACAGGATTAGGTACATCAATCACACAGGCGAAAAGATAGCTAAAGAAGAATGACTATGCTATGTAATTACCGAACCTGTATTCGAAGGAAGACATGAACTATTCTAGCGTGATGGACAGCATATCAATGTGCGCGGAAAAAGGCAGGTCGGCACCCAACTCAGTAATGAAGTGGAAACATATCACAACAAGAAACAGGCCATGGTGAGTACAGGAGCAGGGCCGGGAAACGACGTCACCCAAGAAACAAACCGAAACACCTAACATGGGACCAAATGAGCAAAACATGGAGCAAGAATTCGTTCAGCAACCGAAGCAAACAACTGACAAAATAAGTGGGTCAGGCAGCAGAAGAATTTTGGAAAGTTACGAGAGTGACGAGAGTGATTCTCGGCACAGCTCAGCAGAAGACATGTCAACCAAAATGATGGAAGAGTGAAAAAATAAAATTTCTACTAGGAAATGTAGTCACTGATTTCCAAGATGGATCTTCTTCAAGCTATAATGAAAACGAACGAATATGGCATAGTTGGAATCAATGAATCGTCGCTTTAATCAACGAATCGTGCGAATATTAATAGTATTCTAAAAATCGAACTGCCTGGAGACGTGCAACCGTTGGGAAATTTTTAATTCCTCGTGGGTGAAGTTGAGGAACAACTCTGCAAACTAAATAGTTAAAAATCTGCAGGACCAGATGACCTGCATCCGAGAATGTTACGGAATCTCTTCGGAATCATAAGTGGTCCCTTAACAGATATATTTAACAGGTTTATGACTATTGGAATTATTTCAGAAGATTGGAAAACAACAAACATCATTGCCGTGTTCAAGAAGGATAGTAGGCAAGAGCCAGGAAACTATAGACTAATCAGTCTCACATCTGTGGTCGGCAAAACCTTGGAAATATTGATGAAAACAGGTATAACATCTCACCTAGAGTGAAACCACCTCATTAAGAAAGCCCAACACGGCTTCACAAGTAAACTTAGCTGCCCATCCAATCTCCTGGACTTTTTTAATAAGGTCACCTAGATATACGACAAAACAAAAGCGGTCGACCTTGTTTATTTTGACATTCAAAAAGCGTTCGCTAAGGTTCCCCTTGAACACCCAATTAGAAAAGTGGAGGCGCTTGGCATAACTAGAAGCGTGGCCAGGTGTATCCGAAATTGGCTCATGGGCTGCAAGCAACGGGTCTATGTCGGCCAGGAAGAAAGTCAGTGGGCTACGGAAACATTAGGAGTACCCCAGAGCAGTGTCCTTGTGCCTTTCCTCTTTATATGCTATGTAAATGACCTCGACAACGATATCGTTGGCAAGTTATCAATATTTGCTGATATGCAAAATCGTATAACTATCCAAAGGAATGTTAATAAACTAGTGGACTGTTCTGATGAGTGGCAAATGAGCTTTGATATTAAAAAAGGCACTGTCATGCACATCGGATTACAAAATCGAAGTTCTGCTTTCGTGTTGGCAGATTTGCATATGAATAAAGTACACCAACAACGAGAACTTGAAAAAAAAACAGTGGAAGTTAGATACAAATAAGCAATAGAGTTCTTGGCTTTACATCCAGAAACTTCCACTACGAGTCCAGGGACATCGTGCTTCCGTAATATACTTCACTCGTCAGGAATCAAATAGAATTTGCAGTACAATTGTGGTCCCCTCACCTAAGAGGTGATATAAACAAAATGGAACGTTTGCATTCCTGAACTGATTCCGGAACTGAGAAATAAGGCACATCCGCAATGACACGACGAACTTAAACTGATACCACTTGAAACAAGACCACTTTGAGGTCGGTTTAATAGAAACCTTCAATGCCTAGACGGATTTCCAAGCTAACCCTAAGGGCCTCTTTGACCGAGATTATAACCTCGGACACCGAAATAATGGACAAAAAACGCAACTAAAATCATTTAGAACATCAGTGGACGAGCACTTCTTTCCGATCAGGACACCAACAATTTAGAACAGTCACAATTTGGAACCGCATCTACAAACACCGGGAGACAAATTCAACCCATACTAATAAAATGTGTCGTTTGGGGCCGCCATGGTGGCAACAACTACCGTTTTAGCCGTCAGCATCCGGCAGCCCAAGGACGATGGGCACCCCCGACTCAGGCCTACTACTACTCCTATTACTACTAAGGTGCGGATTAGTAGATGTTGATAAAGGGATTGCAAGTCATTTGTGTGAGACTGATGAGGGGGTGATGATTGTTTTTTTTTCAGGATGATGATGGGCCGTTGGTTGAAAATTGTTGGTTTGGCATAGTTAGGAGGCACTGATGGGAAGCTGTAGGTAAGGGGATGATGAGAAGACGCTGATTGAAAACTGTTGATGCGGAAGTGATGAGTAGGCTTGGATTGGAACCTGTTGGTGTGAGTATGATGATGAGGCGCTAACTTGGAACAGATTGTGGGTGGATGATGAGGAGGCGCTGACTAAGAGTTGTTGATATGGGGGTGATACGAATGCGATGATGGGATGTTCCAGGTAAGGTGATGATGAGGGGGTGCTTAATTGAAGCTGTTGGTGTGGGAATGATGAGGAGGTACTGACTGGAAGCTGTTTGTGTGAGAATGAAGAGGCTTCGCTGATTGGATGATGTTGGTGCGGGGATTAATTGGAGATGCTGATGGAAAACTGCTAGTGAGGGGAGGATGAAGGGGTGCTGATTTGGAGCTGTTGGTGTAGTGATGTTGATGGGGTGTTTATGAGAAGCTGTTGGTGTGATGATGATGAAGTGAAGCTGTTGGTGTACTGATGATGCAGCAAATTACAGAAGTTACGCGATAAGAGACTACTTTTCGCGGACATTGTGATAGCAGTGGGATGGCAATACCTCCACCCAGTGAGAACGTAACGTACTACCGTGTTGAAGAATTGTATTATTCCGCGTGGGCTTAGACTGGCGCTCGTTGGGGCGCCAGTGAATTCATTGCTGGCGGAGGGTGCCCACTGTCCTCTTTCAGTCATGACTGAAAGAGTTATACGCATTATCTTACTAGCCCAATAATGATTCACTATCGCTTTATTGTTTTCCCAACGTTTCTCAATCGAATTTGAATATGTTACCTTGTTAGAAGCAGATGAATTACTAGCTCAACAGCCTTGCAGTATATTTGAAATCTCATTCTTTCAATGTTAGTACGACTCTTATCAAATGGTGTCTGGTATTTAACGGTCCGTGCGTTTATTTCCAGTTGGTGTCTTGACTTAATAATTCAAGATACATATATTTTTACGTATTTTAGGATAGATAATATCGAAAGGTTAGTATATAAGGATTTGGTTGCCCCAGAAGCTCTAAATAGCTTACATAGGGCCTTCAATATTGTACCCTGAAATATCACAACTGTACAATGAAATAGCATGTACTGCCAATCTTGTTGTAATAAACTGTTTCAACTAATTCAACTGTTTCCTTAGATTGCCTGTTGGAATAAAGCGTAACTATAGGAAGTAACAAAGACTAGTGAAACAATGTTTCTGTTCACCGGTTTTTGATTTTTAACTAAAAACACATTGGATATTGTTATTTTTCTTCTGTTTCAACGTGGACCGTGACCACTATAATAAATTTTTTGATAGGATTTCACGCAGTACTCCACAGTCATTGACATATATTTCCATGAAAGGTTGGACGTTAGCACATTGAATAGGAGGATTTCACCAATAAGTACTTCTCAATGGGTCTTTGCAATCTCTCTTGACAAAATACTGGCACAGGATGCTTCAATCGCAACCGGCTTTGTTTGTGGGTATTTTATATGTTGAGGAGAGGTACTAGCGTTTGTTAGAGGTAAGGATTGTAAGGATTATGCTCAAATGAATACATTGTACAAACATTCTAAGATTTATGATCAAAGGAACACTAGACTGTGCAACTTTCATTACGTCTTTCCGTTCAGTTAGTGTTCATGTTTCATTATTAGATAGTTTAATTTGGAAACGTTACATCTATGAAAAAATGCGTACGATTTCCACCGAGGGATATTAGATTCCATTGTTCTCATAATCCAACGAGGAAAACTAGTAAGAGTCGAGCCCACTCTGGCCTTCGTACTTATTGCTAAGATTTTTGCTGAAAAACCATTACTTCTGAGAGATGCGCTTGTAAGAAGTTGCAAGAATAAGCATGAATGCTGAAATTGAGTAAAAGAATATCGAATTGAGTGCGAGTTCGTGGGCGCTGTTTAGTTTCTTGGCAGTGGCCGGTTCTCTGAGTGATGGTTGAGCACGAGTAGCGTAAAGTTGAACAGCTTGGATCACAGCACTTCTGGTGACACAAGGCCCTGCACTTCTGGGAGCGTAGGGGTGTGTACTGATAAGAGCGTAAAGGCATGCACTGCTGGAGAACATGGGCCTGATGGGATCACCGGGGCTGCTGGAAGCACAGGGGTCTTTACTGGTATGAGCACTGGGAGCTGCACTGCTGGAAGCATAAGGGTCTTTACTGATATGAGAACTGAGAGCTGCACTGCTGGAAGCACAGGAATCTTTACTGATATGATCACTGGGAGCTGCACTGCTGGAAGCACAGGGGTCTTTACTGATATGATAACTGGGAGCTGCACTGCTGCAGCACACGATTGCTCTGTTGGGAGCGCAGGGGCCTGTACATCTAAAGCGCATGGGCCTGTGTAGCTGGGATCACCGGGACCTGCAGTGCAGGGAACACAGTGGGCTACACTGCTAGAGCGCAGAGGCCTCCCCTGCTGGGAACACAGTGGGCTACACTGCTAGAGCGCAGAGGCCTCCACTGCTGGGAACACAGTGGGCTACACTTCCGGAACACAGGGGCCTTCACTGCTGGGAACACAGGGAGCTACACTGTCGGAACACAGGGGCCTTCACTGCTGGGAACACAGTGGGCAACACTGCCGGAACACAGGGGCCTTCACTGCTGGGAACACAGTGGGCTATACTGCCGGAACACAGGGGTCTTCACTGCTGGGAACACAGTGAGCTACACTGCCGGAACACAGGGGCCTTCACTGCTGGAAACACAGGGCCCTGCATGCGATGCGTTTGACTCCGGCGAGATACGACGTGAAGGTCCGGCCTCGTTGGCAGCACTTTAGGGAACAACAAGGGGATCAGGGAGGTGTGACTTACGGCCGTACTCGTGACCTAGAACCGTGCTGAAGGACCTATAGCTCTCGCGCTCACGAGGTACGGGCTAGCGCATGCATGGGGCGATGGCGGTCGCTTACGAGCAACGGCTGAGTGTGCCCGCTGTCCTCTACATAGAACCGATAGACGAATGGGTGAAATTCAGCATTAGTGACATGGCAAAGAATTTCGAGCACGAGTCTACGTTATCATAAATATATTACTAGAGTTATTCCCTCGCACTCGCACATTCTTCATTTTGTCTGTAAACATATCATGATTGATTTCGGTTTGCAAAAGAAATACTTTAGTAGATGGCCCAACAGCTACCAGAGCAACGAAGTTACACAGTAAAACGTGTTATTGGTGTGGCTATTCATACGAAATGTGAAGTTTCAACTATTCACAACTGCGGCACCATGCGTAACTTCTCACGCCTCCCTTGCTGATTATTTTTGAAGCATTCAAAACCCGTTGAAATTGCGGTCTTCATGCACGGAAATTTAGGGTTCTGAGTGGCCAGTGGATGCTGGGTGGGGCTATCGTAGTTTTGCAATGAGTGTGTGACGTGACGCAGCTGAGGGCGGAATGGCACGGAGCCCTCAAGATCGGGTAAAAATAATCTGCGTTCACATGATAAGATAATATGAAATAAAAGCTATTTTGCGAGTGTGTTGTGCATTTCTTGGCCAATCATATGTATACCTACGTAACTTTAGATATTGATGTCATTCAACTCAACGTGGGGTGACCATCACATGACACGCTGGGAAATACTTTTTTTTTTTTTACTGAGTTGACTTCGTCTCGGTTGAAAGTCCATCCCATCGCCGGCACGCGCAGCACATTACGTTCGTTGCACATGTGATATTCAATAATTATCCATGATGCTTTACAAAGTATCATTGTTTTCTGTAGCTATGTTCATTCTCATTTCACTGTTACTCTTGCATGTCTTGTTTTCACTGGATAGTTCGCAGTGTAGCGAAAACATATTATAACTGAGGAGCAATTGCTCTTGCGTTCATTTGGTGCCATGCAACTAAAGATGTGGTGACAGTCCCATGACAGACTGGAAAACACATTATATTGTTATGACTGAGTTGAACACGCCTCGGTTGAAAGTCCATCCCATTTCTGGCACGCACAACACATTACGTACGATGCCATATTATATTCAATAATTATCCATTGTGCCATATATGGTGGCGATTGTTTTCTGGAACTATGCTCAGTCTCGTTCCAAATGCACTTGTACATGTTTTATTTTAACTGAAATTTTCGCAGTGTCAGAAGCATATTGAAACTGAGAAGCGATTGTGCGCGCGTTCTGTCCCTAGCCTGCGCTGTAGGGGAAAATTGCTACACGAATACTTCCGCATGCACGGGAAGGATAGCAGGGGTTAACCTTACATGTTGCGATATATTTTCTGATTGCTCTCAATATTGGAAATTGCTCCTAAGAAGCCAGTCCAAACCTGCTTCAAAATTTCCTGAACCAGTGTTATATACAGTATATTATGGCAAAATTTTACAAGAAAATAGACATTGCATCCTAAAAAATGAATAGGACACCTCAAGCACTTCAACGATTTCAACGATTGGAATTGCTTAGAAGCTTAAGTCAACAGATTTAACAGGATTCTGATATTATTACCTTTAAATAATTTTGTGCCATGCACAGTTGAATAACTTTAGCGTAAACTTATCCCATTCCTTCTGCTGACAATCGTCTTCAATACTTAAGTCTTCGATGAATACTTTATCTCATTTTAGGATAAAATGCATTCACGAATCCTTATAGTATTATAAATAAATGGGAAGATATAAGGTGAACATAGACAAAATATTTGTATTGGAGTGGGTTTTGAAGCATTGAAATTTATCTTCAACGGATACATAATACCTTTATTTTATACGAAATAACCGACATCGAGTTTCAGGAGTTATTGCCCTCTACAACTAAGTTTGCCGAGTTAGTTGACCTAACTTCAATCGTCTGATAAATGAGAGGGCAAATCTATGCAGCCAGAGTTGGCATTGGACTGCCCTATCTTTGTCATCATCTTAGAACTTATCTATCCTAGTCAAGTTTGCTAATTAACAAGAAACTCAATTATTTCACATAAACTGTAATTCATGTTGACGGTTCAAGGGTCATCCAGGATATTAAAATAGTCAACCCGGCAATAATTTTCATTACCAAACTTTCGTGATTTATTTTCTTGTCTGTTTTGTTTAGACTTAGTTCACAGGCATCAAACAAACAGATCTGTCTCATTATAACTTCAACGGTTATCCTTTGTGTTTAATGACTAGTTCGTAATTCATTTATAACAAATACTAAAGTATTAGGCTTATAACCCCAACAGAACTAGCGTTAGGGCTGCGCAGCGCATACACGAAGCGCCGGGCAATACGTTGTATCAAGATACATTTCATGAAAAGGTAACGTGAAAATATATCTAGACACAATATATTGTGTGTCTAGGTGTAAAACAATGAGAAAGTAATGTCCTGTAGAATGGTTGCTCAGTGGAAAGAAGATGCATAGCCTCCATATTGGAAATGCTCACTTTGTTTCATAAAACATGAATGATATCAAATGAATCTCGACGGACTTGTTGTTATTCAGTGTCAACAGATAGGATGTTATTCAGTGTCAACAGATAGGCTGTTATTCAGTGTCAACAGATAGGCTGTTATTCAGTGTCAACAGAGAGGCTGTTATTCAGTGTCAACAGATAGGCTGTTATTCAGTGTCAACAGATAGGATGTTATTCAGTGTCAACAGATAGGCTGTTATTCAGTGTCAACAGAGAGGCTGCTATTCAGTGTCTACAGATAGGCTGTTGTTCAGTGTCAACTGATAGGCTGTTATTCAGTGTCAAAAGATAGGCTGCACACCAGATTGAACTCCTAATTTCAATACATCAGTTGTGTGACTGTAAGTATTTATGTGTGACTAGACTTACAGCCATTCACCTGTAGGAACGCACCACATGCCGACATGCGTGCATACACAGGGTCGCTGAATTTCAAGACACGAGTATTGGGATCAAACTTCAAACGCGTTGTATTTACGGAATCTCACTGCTGATGGCACATGCCTTTTCGACAAACTTAATACCTAGGAAATTTCTAAAGAGTGGGAGCACTGTACTCTGACCCAATTGAACATCTACCTTTAGCAAATGTTACAGTCTGTTATGGTACCATGGCAGAACGATAACTGTGTTCATTTCCAAAAATATCGGCGTCAGAATGGTACGAATATTTTCCTCCAACAACCATACGAAAAAAATGTTGCATAATGAGGTATCCATTTAATATTTCCAAGTGGATATGACAAATATTTCATCCATGGAAATAATAAAAAAAAATTGGGGAGTATTAAAGGAATAACTCTCCGCTGAACCGAATGCCAAAATTACAATAACATGTTGAAAAATATTTTCCTTCCCAATATGTATTATTTTATTACACTGCTTCCGTGTAGGGTTTTCACATAACAGAAAGCTAAAAATTTCTGAACTGTTACAAAAAACAAAGAGAAAGCATTTCTGTCATTTGTTACAATGTTACTGCGGTCCATTTTACTGTCGAATTTATGACCTTTGATGATTCGGTATGTATTTTAAACATGAAATCGTAATTAATATATCATAGTCTGAATGCGCTTTTTTTTTCTCATGATATTGGCAGCAAAAAAAAAAATCCGCCAATATAATTTTGTCTCTTCCAAATCCTCGTTAGCCCTGCATGCCCAATAATGCGTCCACCATTACAGACTTGTATAGTGCATTTGCTCCCCTAGCAGTTCCTGTTTCACGGTTGCATGCCCAATAATGCGTCCACCATTACAGACTTGTATAGTGCATTTGCTCCGCTAGCAGTTCCTGTTTCACGGTTGCATTTCTGACTATTAATTCGGCGCATCTCATGGAACCTCTGTCGGTCCAAGAAGTCTGCTAGGCCAAAGTTCCAGCCCCGAAGTAATCATGAAATTGCTTCAATTTTCCAGTGTCAAAAGTTTCAAATTATCATGTTTATAGAAAGTTTGATTCGTGAGGCAAATCTCACATGCTCTCAAACTTCTTCGAATATATTTCTAAATATATATATA
>SDVV010036612.1:0-10931 GCA_016164225.1 Gammarus roeselii
TGGGATCTGATAAACATTCTAGCACAGGCAGGTATCTCATTTGTGCTGGGATCTTAAGCGGTACGTTAGTTTGTCGCAAATTTATTTGTGTAACAAATTCGAACATGATGAAGCTGGTCAAGATTTACCATGCAGACCCCTGGTAAAAACCGAAGTTCCAAGTAATGACAGGAACAACCTCCATGAAAGTGAGACCAGCAACCCCTCTTGAGTGCTCAAGCCCAAGATTCCGACAGCAATGATCGCAAATTTCTCCAAAATTGATTACTCCACCTCGGTCAAAGATGACGGGAGCAACAATCATCAAGAGTGTGTCGCCACCACAGCTCTTCGTTTGACGAACTCTTGAAGGACAGATGCGAATACAGACACTATTCCGAACCCCCCAGGAAGAGAGTGGCCGACGGGAAGACGGACCTCTTATTCCTCTCATACACTCTCACTCAAATTAACAAAAAAGCTTACCCGTGCGCCTCCCTTTTCATCTCCGATGCTCACCTTAGCGACTCTTCACCCCAAACCCCTCAAAACCTGTCCAGTATCGACCACCCCGATTTGACCAGCCTACCTAACCTGTTCAATATCGACCTGGACTTCCCCGACCACCTGAAAATCGCATTCAATACCTTATACATTGCGCGAGAAGGACTGGTTTTCATTACTGTCGACCAGTTTCAAACATTTCTATCGGCGGTGAAGGTCGATGCTGAACAGGTTGGGGTGGTTTTGAGGTCAACTACATCATTGAAGTAGACAAAAGACGTGTTAGCGACCGGTTAAAATGTTTGTATCGGCACAACAAAACACACTGATGATGCAAGCGTTTCATGCTACGGACATCAAGGCACTATTTTGCTTGCATACAAACGATCATCATCATGGCTCCCGGCTGATATTACAAAAACAATATTAAATTTTTCGGAGCGACAGCCCCTCGGAAAAGTTGTTTCTTGAATTCATATATGAATCCTAATTATCACGATTAAATGGGGTCAACGAATCATGTTCCTTTTTTACTCGGAGACATGATCTGAGAGACATGATCGTTTTGCTGTAGCGTAGCTACGATGTCTGGTTCTATGTGAGAGCCTTTTCCGAGTCCCAGTCCAGCGTCAAGTTATAACAGCATCTCTGATACTCAACAGTCTCTCGGGTGCCTTCTCTACGCGCTCTGCTTCTTCAAGTCCCCCTTCGACGCCGTGCACGAGAGAGGAGACAGCGTTGCCCTCGCTGTCATTGGGGGGAAAGTCTCCTTCCCTGAAGCGCACCCTTTCTCACAGGTGGGAGTGGCTTGGCTTTCTATTTTAGCAATGCTATTCAAAGCAGGCGTCCCCCTTCCTCTTGGCGGCGTCTATTAGGTTCACGGGCCGTACGGAGTCACGGCCCAACCGGGGGGGTGAACACCCTTATTTCCATTCAGACTCCCCTCTTTTCTTCACTCAGCACCATTTTTTTTGCTCATCCTGAATGTATTTAATTTTTATTTACCTTGTTCGCATCTTATGTTCGTAGGGTGTCAACAGGTTCTTGGAATACGGAAATTAAGCTGAATTTGTGTACTACTTGAGACAGGTACTATCCTCAGGGTTCGTAAAACTTCTTAAACAGCTCATTTTCATTTAGCTATGCTATATTGAAATCTATATATTTTTATGATACGATATCGTGCATGACCAACTTGGCCACTTCATCCTTTGCATTGCATAGCTTCCTCCTAACAGTTCTGGCCAACATGAGCTTTGGGCCAGTATTGGAAACTCTGTCAGACTCTTCAGTGCTACAATGGCACCTTTTGATCATTCAAATCATCTCATTGATAAATATTCAACATGGAGCAATCGGAATTGACCAAGTACTCGGTGGTCCTGCAGGATATTATCCTGCCAGGCTCCCCTGTGCTTGGTCACTTTCGATTGCTTTGCGTTGAAGATTAATCAATGAGATGATTTGAATGATCAAATGTTGCGATTGTAGAACTGACGAGTAGACTACCCTAATGCTCCTTACGGGAGAGTTTGGAAGTGGATATGCAATATGTGTGGTCATTCATTCATACAATAAGCATAGTGAAATTTTTCTGAAAATAATTATTCGTTCTTGTTCTTTGTCGACTCCCTAGTTAGTTCAAACTCACATTTTTTCATCTCAAACTCACCCTTGGCAGCTCTCCCAACAGTTGTTTCACGCTCGCTCACACACAAGCACAGACACACACCGCTCCTACTTTTTCTCCTTTCGGGTGGCTAATAACAGTCTAGATACGCTCTTTCGTGCTACTATTTTCTACGACGACTCCTTTTTCTTCTTTCCATTCGTGTTGTTCTGATGCCTGAGATTCCCTATACTGACTGTAGATCTCATGCATGGGATTCACGTTTTCTGTCTTCTTCCTCTTCCTCATCAGCAGGTGTTGAAGATCAATGCCCTCGGCACCTTGAAGACTAAGGCGAATCTTTAAGGCTCTGGTGAAGAGTAGTTTGTGTGCTAATCCTCCTCCTTGCTGCCACACTGCGGTGAACTGGGACTGTTGCATCCTGTGGCACCCATGCATACCTTTGACTCGCCGCGCAAATAACATTTACAATGCAGTAGTAAACCTACCTCTAAACAAACAAATGGCCAAAACTTGATGCATTACTATTTGCTGGCGTCAGAAGGACGCTGACTCCAGCGCGCGAGAGAGCCTCGGCAGTTTAATCTAATCTGTTGAAATTAGATTACTGAATGGCATGTGCGTGATACGTACAATCATGAGCTTCTTGCCCGGTTCTGGTTATTAAGCAGTCTACCAGTGAGTTTGCACATAAGGATAGCATACTCCGACAGTGTGGACATAGAGTTAAATGCTCGATAAATGTGTTGCTAATGATAGCTGTAATATTCTAGTTCAATGGTGTTATTTTCAACTCTCCGCAGTCTGTATGCGAGCTGATGGTCTCGATGCTGCAAGTAGAGGCCGAGCAGCGCCCCTTCATGGACTGGGTGGTGGAGAGTGTTTCCAGGGTCAGGGCAGAGCTCGAGCAGCAGTCTACACCGACCAATGCTAGAGGGTCGCGCTCCATAGCCACCTGATCAGTCACCGAGGATGAAGGGTACAAACACGCTGGACTAACCCCTACCCTGACCTAGGACTTGGGCACCAAGGGTGACCCACAGTGCGGCGAGCTGCCTGCACTGCAGCTGGCGCCAGTAGTTGGAACTAACTCTGACGGAAGAGCGTGTAATTGAAACTTTCTTCATGCCTTGCCACAATCTGTTAAAATGAGTCATTCCTAAACCCATGGGGATTGTCATGTGGACGGTTTAAGATTTATATCAAGAGACAAGACATTCCAATGATTTATTTGAGCGTTAAATCTTGGCACTTTACGCTGTATATACAAGCACATCCTTTACTTACTATTTAAATATAATATCGAAGAGTGCTATTTTAAGGACGCCTCTGTTAACCACAACTGTAGTAACTTTGATTGTAGGATGGATAGTTTTCGTGGTTCGCGTTTGACTTACACAGGCGATGAATAATACACATGCTATAATTCTTCTCGTCCTTCGGTACAGGGTACAACTAACTGCGGCAGCACCGATCATGTTTTCTCGCGTCTGTCGGTACAGGGTACAAACAAACAACTAACTGCGGCAGCACCGATCATGTTTTCTCGCGTCTGTCGGTACAGGGTACAAACAAAAACTAACTGCGGCAGCACCGATCATGTTTTCTCGCGTCTGTCGGTACAGGGTACAAACAAACAACTAACTGCGGCAGCACCGGTCATGTTTTTTCGCGTTTATCGGTACAGGGTACAAACAAACAACTAACTGCGGCAGCACCGATCATGTTTTCTCGCGTCTGTCGGTACAGGGTACAAATAAACAACTAACTGCGGCAGCACCAATCATGTTTTCTCGCGTCTGTCGGTACAGGGTACAAACAAACGACTAACTGCGGCAGCTCCGATCATGTTTTCTCGCGTCTATCGGTACAGGGTACAAACAAACAACTAACTGCGGCAGCACCGATCATGTTCTGGCTGCTGTCGAAACACAAATATCTAGACCAAAATGTATGTGCAATAGTGTTTTTATCACTAGCTATTTCATAAGCAGAAAGGTATATTTTATTATATAAAAGTCATATAGCTTATGTGCATAATGCGTCACTTTTAATAATCTCCTGTTGCATTGTTCGGAGGAGAGGTGTTTGCATTGTTCAGAGGAGAGGTGTTTGCATCGTTCAGAGGAGAGCTGTTTGCATTGTTCAGAGGAGACGTGTTTGCTTTGTTCAGAAGAGAGGTGTTTGCATTGTTTAGAGGAGATGTGTTTGCATTCTTCAGAGGAGATGTGTTTGCATTGTTCAGAGGAGAGGTGTTTGCATTGTTTAGAGGAGACGTGTTTGCATTGTTCAGAGGAGACGTCTTTGCAGTTCAGTGGAGATGTTTTTGCATTGTTCAGAGGAGAAGTCTTGGCATTGTTCAGAGGAGACGTGTTTGCATTGTTCAGAGGAGACGTGTTTGTATTGTTCAGTGGACACGTGTTTGCATTGTTCAGAGGAGACGTGTTTGCATTGTTCAGAGGAGACGTGTTTACATTGTTCAGTGGAGACGTGTTCACATTGTTCAGTGGAGACGTGTTTGCGTTGTTCAGTGGAGACGTGTTTGCGTTGTTCAGTGGAGACGTGTTTGCATTGTTCAGCGGAGACGTGTTTGCATTGTTCAGTGAAGACGTGTTTGCATTGTTCAGTGAAGACGTGTTTACATTGTTCAGAGGAGACGTGTTTGCATTGTTCAGTGGAAACGTGTTTGCATTGTTCAGTGAAGACGTGTTTGCATTGTTCAGTGGAGACGTGTTTGCATTGTTCAGAGGAGACGTGTTTGCATTGTTCAATGGAGACGTGTTTGCATTGTTCAGTGGAGACGTGTTTGCATTGTTCAGTGGAGACGTGTTTCCATTGTTCAGTGAAGACGTGTTTACATTGTTCAGAGGAGACGTGTTTTCATTGTTCAGTGGAGACGTGTTTGCATTTTTCAGTGGAGACGTGTTTGCATTGTTCAGTGAAGACGTGTTTACATTGTTCAGAGGAGACGTGTTTACATTGTTCAAAGGCGACGTGTTTCCAATCCATTCCAACAGGCGCTGTCCAGTTCGACATCGTCTTGTCCAATGTAGTTTTATATTATGTATTACTCAACAAATATAGTTGAACAGGCGGCAGGAAAAGAGGTTCTGGTAAAAAAACACGATGCTGCCAAGTTACTGTTAATGCCGAGTACGAGCAAAGTCCTGATACTTCACGTCCTGTTCGATATTATGTATTTATCTTGCAGAGGTGGACGATACAGGCCTGTCATCCTAACTGTTTGATGAAGAACAATAGGATATTTCGTAAGGTCTCCTCCATGTCAAGTATAATATAATTTAAGAGTTTTTGTTGTGATAACGTAGCATTAGTTGGCAATGTAAACTGAACTAGCGGTGCGCTTCACAAACGTTACTAGCTACGGTCACATTAGTTTTAAACTGTGTTTTGACACATCCGATCTTGACGGCAAATGTTGAGTTGGTAAATATTTACTTGCGCGCTAGTGAACCCTTTCTCATCGCGTTACAGCCCATCACAAGAAACTTGTTAACCCGTAGCTACGGTGTTCTCAGCAGCTAGTCAGGACAACTTGTACTTCAAAGGACAAAGCTCGGTATCCATAATTTACTGTAGCATAAGAAAGTTAATTTATTTTTTGTCTTTAACGGTACAACAAACGATACTTTCACACGTGAACTAACACCATCTGGGGTTTAGTTATGGTATCATATTCGAGCAAAGTTTCTTGATGAGTTTTGTTGACCAGGTTTCCGTTTTGTTGACCAGGTTTAGTCTCCCCTCTTCGTCACCCTTCACTGTCTTCTTTTTGACCCATCCTGAATTTACACACGTTTTTTTCACCACAGTAACATCTTATGTTTAGTTTACATTCTCTTCAACTTATTTCTAACTTTCTCTCAACAGCTATCCCAATTAGCGGTTGCACGCTAGTACTCGACTTCCGTGCTCTCTTTCTTGCTGGTGTCATGCGTGAGACTCCTCACACTGAGCGTAGATAGATCCCATGCCAGGCATCCCCGTCTCCTTGTCTTCTCATCGTCCCCACCAACAGGTGTTGGGGCGCATTACTTATGGACGAACAGGGTTGGTTGGTTATGGACGAACAGGGCCACCCGAGAGTGCTGGGGGGGGGGGACTGTATGGCCTTAACACCTTAGGACTTCTGTGTATCTCTTTGACATTCTCAACGTAAATGACATGACTTGACGCAGTAGTGAACATAATTACTCAAATCTAAAATTTGTCTATAGCTTGATGCAGCACTAGTCACTGGTTTGTTGTTCGGCACCCGGAGGACGCTGACTCCAGAAACTTCGTCACTCTATGAATGAACGAATAGTGAATCGTAAGCATTTTCTTTAGTTACTGCACAGTGTGATGTTTGGTTGTGCTTAATATCAACTTTCAATGCGTGACATGTTTTATGTTATTTATGAGAACAATAATTCGTAACTTAAGCAAAATAACCCTTGTGTTTTGTAGTCGTTGTCGCACCCTTCTGATCATTAGCCTATGTGCCGGTTAAATGTTTCATTAGAATGTTTTTTTGATGCATTTTTCACTGTGTTGTTGGGTTTGACCTAAACAGTCATCAACACGAATCATCAATCATCACTCCTATATGCATCTCTTCGAGGATTCACCGGGCTATCTTCTTTCAGACTCCCATCATCTTTACTCATCACCGTCTCTTTCTCCACAATCCTGAATTTACTTTTCTTCTCATTATATCGTTGGCAGTTCACATTTAGTTCAAAATTTCTTTACAACTTTTCTCGTCATTCTCTATTGACCATCCTCCCTATAGTTTTTTCCCAACGGTCCTAAATTTCCTCCTTCAACCCGGCTGGCTAATAACAGCCAAGTTGCTCTCGTACTTTCAAGTTACCTTGTTTACGACTTCTCCTTTTTCTTTTTACCTTTCTTGCTGTTCTCCTACTTGAGATTCCTTTCTCTGAGTGCAATCCCATGCATGGGGTCCTCGTTTCTTCTTTGTCTGCCCTCAGCAGGTGCTGGGTTCCAATTTCCCCTGTCGCCCTAAGGACGACGACTCTTCATGATCTCTATGGGGCTATGGTACAGGGCAGGTCGAGTGAAACTCTCCTTGCTGCCACTCGAGGAGTGCTGAAACCCTATGCCCTCAGTACTTGAAAAGTTAATTACTGTACCTCCTGTGGCCTCCTTGTATTCCTTTGACATTCGCAGCATAAGACATTGACTCAACGCAGTAGTAAACCAAATTACTCTTATCTAGTCCCCGCAATTATTAGAAGATTATTATATGGAACTTGTTGACATGAGTAGTTGAACGTACATACTTGAAGAAAGGGTTCGAACATCGTGACCTAACTCAAAATTTCGCCTGGACAAGTCATTAGTTTGTTATTTAAAGGACGTTATTTTGTCAGCTGTTGCATGCCGACTTCGAGCAAATGCGCATCTCGCGAAATCATCAAGAAGACTGATGCATGTCCGGTCAAGGCATGATTGGGGCCGCTCGCTGCTGCGGCGCCATCTTGTGTGGTCCCTTCCGTCTAATGTAGAGTGATTTTTTTTTTCGACCGAAGCTTCAATGGGGATCAGATGTTATTCAGAAACTGGTCAGTGTCATGAGCGTGCCTTGACGTCGTGGATGCTGGTGCATGGTTTCTGGGTCTAAATACCCTGACTTAGTAAATGTTGTACTTAGCTTCTTTGAAGCAAATGGCCAGTTCATTCGACTAACTTCAAGTTTCGGATAAAGCGTATAGTTTGAAGTATAACTTATAAACCCACATATTTACATTCATCGTGTTTCATGCCAGGTAAGTACCAAGAGATATTTTTTACCGTTTTATTATGAAAATCTGCTCGGCACGACGACTCTGCTTCGAGATGAGCTCCCAAATTGACTGCACAGTCTGGATCTACGGTAGAAGCTTGCTTGACTTCTTTAGTTGAAGATGGTTAGAGGCACTCCAGAACCTTGAATTTAAATGATCAAGATGTGGCCTACGCAGAAACTACCTTTTGTCCGAGAAAATTATTTTTTGTAGTTCAGTGTTGTAATCTAAAACCCATGACATCAATACAAACTTTGAAATTTATGAGTTTCTCTAAGCTGGTGATATTTGTGATACTTGTACACTCATTTTCATTTTCGAACGAAGAATTTTATGAGTTCTGATGTCGTGTTCTTTAACAACTTGTTGAATGGAATGGGTAGGTTCTTCATGAATCTCTTTACTAACGAGTTCGTTTGCTTTCGCCGTTGTTCTTGAAGTCTTGCGTTCTTGGGGTCTCAGCTTTGAAATCAAAATTTACTGGAAACTTTCGACGATGCGATTAGATAGAAGGGGCTGATATTTGCTCCTCTCTTCCTCTGACGTAAAATTTCTGCTTTAATTCTTGTTTCAACGATGTTGTGGAGGGAGTTTTCTCGTAGTCGAGAACGATCCAGGTTTTTCTTCTCTCGGAAACATTTCTGCGATTAAATATGTGGTTCATTTTCCAGGTATGAAATAATGCACAACATTTTATTTTATGATCAAAACTTGCGGACAGAAGCAAAATGTCTAGCATCATTGTTTTGTCTGCTCCCATCGGCCAAAGCACTCGAAAGGCTCGAAGGTGAAGTTCAAAATGTTGTAGTTATTTTAATTTCATAGAATTGAGCTTATCCTAGTAGCGTGTTTGTAATTTAAAGCCTAATAAACAATCCATTATTTATTGTGAAGCTTCTGAGTTTTTTGCATGACGGTGCCGATTTAATTGACTCCAGTGCACTAGGAAGCCGTGTCACTCTAATCTAATCTTGTGCCGATTTACCTCCTGCCTCTCTTCACGCAGAGTTGCTAGTGCTTAGAAATAATAGGCGATCTAATAAGTATTGAATAGTTTTGAGTTTGTCTATTGTACGTTTCCATAGTTTCGCGGTAATGTTTGAGATCTGCTTTGTCTGTGAAGAAATATGTAAAATATAAATTTTCGAGTCCTTGAATTGTTTCTTCGTAAAGGTGCAGTGTCCCGAAAAAAATATTATAGGTGTTGGACAAACTGTTTTGGAGGTATCTGCTCTTGAAGTGGAAGGTCGTGACGTCATCAACAGTTAATTGCGAAACTGCGGGAAAAGTTTGTTCACTTCAAGAGGTAATATCGTGAAACCTTTTGTTCGATCGTCCTCAATGATTTAGTGCGTCATGTTGCTCACTGCTTTGTAACACGTTTGTTTCATCGGGACTCAAGGCCTGTTAGATATTAGGCGCACGATTGGATTTGTTGTATTTGGTCTTCCGAACCCTTGATGGCCTAAGAAGCTCGGACCTGTGTTAGAACCAGCGCACCAGAAACTCTTGGCACTCTCATCTCACTCTCCTGTTAGAATGGAAATACATTTCCCATAGATGCAACGAATCAAAAAGATTATGAGACAGGGACACCAACTTACAGATCGATGAAGTGATGGTTATGGACTCAAGGGTTCCTTTGAGTTATTTCTTCACGACGTTCGCGCCCCTCTTGATTTTCAAGATCGTGTTATGCATACTGGCGAATTCAATAAAAAATAATGGCAAATAGTAGGTATTCTTAAACATTCATGTAGGTTTCCACTCGAAGCTCCTCCTGTATGATTTGATCTTTGATTTGAGCCTCCTTCATTTGGACGGTTTGTGATACTCCAAAAAAAAAGCTAACTAGACATTTCGTCAAAAATGGTATGCTGATTGAGATCTTCAACATTATTTCTCACTAAGGATGGTCGTGCGTCAGTTTTCAATTCGATATTCACGTTTTTTTATGCCATCAGATGAACGGCTCGTCGAACTGGCTTACAAATACTCGCCTTGCCACGCTCCGGTGGAAATGAGGGAGGCTCAAATCAAATCGCGTTGCCACATGAGTGATCGACGTGGAATGTTTTTTTCCAGATCTCTCTTTACAAAATTATGTTGTATTTTATTTAACGAAGTTTACAATTGTGATGTACTAAACTATGTCGCGTATGGTCGTTACTAATCCTGATAGTCTACCTTTGTGTGCCATATAATAGAGAGACGGACGCTGTGGGCGAGCGGTGCCTGCCAATGCCACTTTTCACGTGCAATTGATGGAAAGTGTAAATATATGGAAGGTGTAAATTTGATTGACGAAGATACGAGATTTAATCTTCGTTGCCAGCAATCATCTACCAGCTATTTGAAGCTACAGTTTGGTAGGCCTAGAATACCTGCCGTACTGAAAACACTAGACTCTGCCCGCCAGAGACTCCATCAAATATTTAAAGACACTGCTACAAGTAAATATATAGTCTATTTGTTCGAAACCCTGATAATTTATCACCGTATGACCATAACTTGATTAAATTCTCTTTCCGAATTTGACTTTATTAACAAGCAGCCGAACTACATGTACTGAGTTAGCTCACTTGAGGACAATTTCATCCTTTCTATTAGCTACTCTTCACTATCTCTTCTCTACCCTATCCTGGATATACTTTTACCATGTTCACTCTAGTTGCCTCGTTTGTTTTGTTGAAACTCTATTAACTTATCTCTCCTCGTGTCTTGACAATCTTCCTTCATAGATTCAGTTATTTAATTTGATATCTCATTTAATTTTTCAATTTCCTTCTGTTCATTTTTTTTTTTTTTTGTCTATTTTATTTATTATTTCTCCTATGTTAATTTTATTCTACACCCTCTCTCTGATTTGATTTGTTTTCTCTTCGATATTATTATATACTTTTTATTTGTTTCTGTATAATTTCTTGAATCTACCATCAGAAACTGTCCAGGTGGCCAGAATTAACGGGTGCGGTGCCAGTCACCCCCAACTCAACACTCCATGTCGG
>SDVV010036613.1:0-10931 GCA_016164225.1 Gammarus roeselii
TTAGTGCGTACACTACATTACAGTAGTTAGTGCGTACACTACATCACAGTAGTTACTGCGTACACTACATTGCAGTAGCTACTGCGTACAATACATTAGAGTAGTTACTGCGTACACCACATAACAGTAGTTACTGCGTACACTACACTACAGTAGTTAATGCAAACACGCCATCACAGTAGTTACTGCGTACACTACATCACAGTAGGTACTGCGTACACTACATCACAGTAGTTACTGCGTACACTACATTACAGTAGTTACTGCGTGCACTACATTACAGTAATTACTGCCCACACTTCACAACATCGGTTAGTGCATACACTACATTGCAGTTGTTACTGCGTATACTACATTTCAATAGTTACTGCTTACACTACATTACAGTAATTACTGCGTACACTACATTATAGCAGTTACTGCGTACACTACATTACAGTAAATACTGCGTAAACCACATTACAGTAGTTACTGCGTACACTACATTACAGTAGTTACTGCGTACACTACATTACAGTAGTTACTGCGTGCACTACATTACAGTAATTACTGCCTACACTACTTGCATTAGTTACTGAGTACACTACATTGCAGTAGTTACTGCGTACACTACATTTCTGTAGTTACTGCCTAAACTACATTACAGTAATTACTGCGTACACTACATTACAGTAGTTCCTGCGTACATTGCATTGCAGTAGAGACTGCGTACACTACATTACAGTAGTTATTGTGTACACTACAGAGCAGAAGAGACTGCGTACTGTACATTACAGAAGCTACTGCGAAAACTAAAATACAGTAGTTACTGCGTGTACTACATTACGGTAGTTCCTGCGTACACTACATTACTGTAGTTACTGTGCACACTACATTACTGTAGTTACTACGTACAGTCCATTACGGTAGTTACTGCGTACACTACATTACATTGGTTTCTTTGTACACTACATTACAGTGGTTTCTTTGTACACTACATTACAGTGGTTACTGCATAAACTACATCACAGTAGTTACTGCGTACATTACATCACAGTAGTACTGCGTACACTACTTTACAGTAGCTACTGCGTACAATACATTAGAGTATTTATTGCGTGAACCACATTACAGTAGTAACTGTGTTCACTACATTACAGTAGTTACTGCGTACACTAAATCACAGTAGTTACTGCGTACACTTCATCATAGTAGTTACTGCGTACACTAAATCACAGTAGTTAATGCGTACACTACATTACAGTAGTTACTGCGTGCACTACATTACAGTATTTACAGTACTGCCTAAACTACACAACATCAGTTACTGCGTACACTATATTGCAATAGTTACTGCATACACTACATTTCAGTAGTTACTGCTTACACTAAATTACAGTATTTACTGCGTACATTGCGTTACAGTAGTTACTGCGTACACTACATCACAGTAGTTAATGCGTACAATACATTACAGTAGTTAATGCGTACAATAAATCACAGTAGAGACTGCGTACACTACATTACAGTAGGTACTGCGTACACTACATTACAGTAGTTAGTGCGCAAACCACATTACAGTAGACTGCGTACACTACATTACAGTAGTTCCTGCGTACATTGCCTTACAGTTGTTACTGCGTACACTACATTACAGTAGTTACTGCGTACACTACATTGCAGTAGTTAATGCGTACAATACATCCCAGTAGAGACTGCGTACACTACATTACAGTAGCTACTTCGTAAAATACATTAGAGTAGTTACTGCGTACACTACATTACAGTAGTCACTGCGTACGCTATATTTCAGTAGGTACTGCGTACACTACATTGCACAGCTTACTGCGTTCACTACAGTCTAGTAGTTACTGCGTACACTACATTGCAGTAGTCACTGCGTACACTACATTACAGTAGTTACTGCGTATAATACATTACAGTAGTTACTGCGTTTACTGCATTACAAAAGTTACTGCGTACACTTTTTACAGTAGTTACTGCGTACACTACAATACAGTAGTCACTGCGTACACCATATTACAGTAGTTACTGCGTACACTGCATTGCAGTGCTTACTGCGTACACTACATTCTAGTAGTTATTGCGTACACTTCATTGCAGTAGTCACTGTGTACACTACATTACAGTAGTTACTGCATACACAACATTATAGTAAATACACCGTACACCACATTACAGTAGTTACTGCGTACACTAAAATACAGAAGTTCCTGCGTACACTGCATTACAGTAGCTATTGCGTACACTACATTACAGTAGTTCTTGTGCACACTACAATAAAGAAGTTACTGCGTACAGTACATTACAGTAGTTACTGTGCACACTACAATACAGTAGTTACTGAGTACAATATATTACAGTAGTTACTGCGTACACTACTTTAGAGAAGTTACTGCGTACACTACCTTACAGTAATTACTGCGTACACTATATTACAATAGTTACTGCATACACTATATTGCAGTAGTTACTGCGTACACTGCATTACAGAAGTACCTGCGTACACTACAAAACAGTAGTTACTGCGTACACTACGTTGCAGTAGTTACTGCGTACACTACATTGCAGTAGTCACTGCGTACACTACTTTACAGTAGTTACTGCGTACACTACATTACAGTAGTTACTGCATACACCATGTTACAGTAGTTACTGCGTACACTACATTACAGTAGTTCCTGCGTACACTGCATTACAGTAGTTACCGCGTACACTACATTACAGTAGTTACTGCGTACACTACAATACAGAAGTTACTGCGTATAGTACATTACAGTAGTTACTGCGCTCACTACAATACGGTAGTTACTGCGTGCACTACATTACGGTAGTTCCTGCGTACGGTACATTTCTGTAGTTACTGTGCACACTACATCACTGTAGTTACTATGTACAATACAGCACAGTAGTTACTGCGTACACTACATTACAGTAGTAACTGTGTACTCTACATTACAGTAGTTACTGCAAACACTACATCACAGTAGTTACTGTGTACGCTACATCACAGTAGTTACTGCGTACACTACATCACAGTAGTTACTGCGTACACTACATCACTGTAGTTAATGTGTACACTACATTACAGTAGTTACTGCGTGCACTACATAACAGTATTTACTGCCTACACTACACAACATCAGTTACTGCGTACACTACATTGCAGTAGTTACTGCGTACACTACATTACAGTGTTTATTGCGTAAACCCCATTACAGTAGTTACAGCGTTCTCTACATTACAGTAGTTACTGTGTACACTACAATACGGAAGTTACTGCGTACTGTGCATTACAGTAGGTACTGCGCACACTACAATACAGTGTTTAATGCGTGCACTACATTACGGTAGTTCCTGCGTACACTACATTACTGTAGTTACTGTGCACACTACATTACTGTAGTTACTACGTACACTACAATACATAAGTTACTGTGTACACTACATTACAGTGGTTTCTGCGTACACTACATAACAGTGGTTACTGCGTACACTACATAACAGTAGTTACTGCGTACGCTACATTGCAGAAGTAACTGCGCACACTACATTACAGCATTTAATGCGTATAATACATTACCGTAGTTACTGCGTACACTACATCACAGTAGTTACTGCGTACACTACACCACAGTAGTTACTGCGTACACTACATTACAGTAGCTCCTGCGTACAATACATTAGAGTAGTTACTGAGTACACCACGTTGCAGTAGTCACTGCGTACACTACATTACAGTAATTACTGCAAACACTACATCACAGTAGTTACCTCGTACACTACATCACAGTAGTTACTGCGTACATTACATCACAGTAGTTACTGCGTACACTACATTACAGTAGTTACTGCCTACACTACACAACATTAGTTACTGCGTACACTACATTGCAGTAGTTACTGCGTACACTACATTTCAGTAGTTACTGCTTACACTACATAACAGTAATTACTGCGTACACTACTTTACAGTAGTTACTGCGTACACTACATTACAGCAAAGTACTGTAGTTACTATGTACACTTCATTACAGTAGCAGTAACTACAGTACACTTTTGTAATGTACACTACATTGCACAGTAGTTACTGCGTACACCACATCACAGTAGCTACTGTGTACGCTACATTACAGTAGTTACTGCGTACACTACATCACAGTTGTTACTGCGTACACTACATTACAATTGTTACTGCGTACGCTATATTACAGTAGCTACTGCGTACAGTACATTAAAGTAGTTACTGCGTTCACCACATTACAGTAGTTACTGCGTACATTACATTACAGTAGTTACTGCGTGCACTACATTACAGTAATTACTGCCTACACTACCCAGCATTAGTTACTGAAAACACTACATTGCAGTAGTTACTGCGTACACTACATTACAGTAGTAACTGAGTAAACACAATTACAGTAGTTACTGCGTACACTACATTACAGTAGTTCCTGCGTACATTGCATTACAGTAGTTTCTGGGTACACTATATTACAGTAGTTACTGTGTACACTACAATACGGAATTTACTGCGTACTGTACATTACAGTAGGTACTGCGCACACTACAATACAGTAGTTAATGCGTGCACTACATTACGGTAGTTACTGCGTACAATACATTACTGTAGTTACTGTGCACACTACATTACTGTAGTTACTACGTACACTACTCTACGGTAGTTACTGCGTACACTACATTACAGTGGTTTCTGCGTACACTACATTACAGTGGTTACTGCGTACACTACATTACAGTAGTTACTGCGTACGCTACATTGCAGAAGCAACTGCGTACACTACATCACAGTAGTTACAGTGTACACTACATCACAGTGGTTACTGTGTACACTACATCACAGTAGTTACTGCGTACACTACATCACAGTAGTTACTGCGTACACTACATCACAGTAGTTGCTGCGTACACTACATTACAGTAGCTACTGCGTACAATACATTAGAGTAGTTACTGCGTACACCTCATAACAGTAGTTACTGCGTACACTACATTACAGTAGTTACTGCAAACACTACATCACAGTAGTTACTGCGTACACTACATCACAGTAGTTACTGCGTACACTACATCTCAGTAGTTACTGCGCACACTACATTACAGTAGTTACTACGTGAACTACATTACAGTAATTACTGCCTACACTACACAACATTAGTTTCTGCGTTCACTACATTGCGGTAGTTACTGCGTACCATACATTTCAGTAGTTACTGCTTACACTACATTTTAGTTATTACTGCGTACACTACATTATAGTAGTTACTGCGTACACAAAATTACAGTAGTTGCTGCGTAAACCACATTACAGTAGTTACTGCGTCCACTACATTACAGTAGTTACTGCGTACACTACATTACAGTAAATTACTGTAGTTACTATGCACACTTCTTACAGTAGTAGTAACTACAGTACACTACTGTAATGAACACTACATTGCACAGTAGTTACTGCATACACTACATCACAGTAGTTACTGCGTACGCTACATTACACTAGTCACTGAGTACACTACATCACATTAATTACTGCGTACACTACATTACAGTAGCTACTGCGTACAGTACATTAAAGTTGTTACTGCGTTCACCACATTACAGTAGTTACTGCGTACACTACATTACAGTAGTTACTGCGTGCACTACATTACAGAAATTACTGCCTACACTACACAGCATTAGTTACTGAGTACACTACATTGCAGTAGTTACTGCGTACACTACATTTCAGTAGTTACTGCTTACACTACATTACAGTAATTACTGCGTACACTACATTACAGTAGTTTCTGCGTACATTGCATTACAGTAGTTACTGCGTACACTACATTACAGTAGTTATAGTAAACACTACAGAGCAGAAGAGACTGCGTACTGTACATTACAGAAGGTACTGCGCACACTACGATACAGTGGTTAATGCGTACGCTATCTTACTGTAGTTCCTGCGTACACTACATTACTGTAGTTACTGTGCACACTACATTACTGCAGTTACTACGTACACTCCATTACGGTAGAGACTGCGTACACTACATTACAGTGGTTTCTTTGTACACTATATTGCAGTGGTTACTGCGTACACTACATTACAGTAGTAACTGCGTACGCTACATTGCAGTAGTTACTGCGTACACTACATTACAGTAGTTACTGTGTACACTACATTACATTTGTTACTGCGTACACTACATCACAGTAGTTACTGCAAACACTACATCACAGTAGTTACTGCGTAAACTACGTCACAGTAATTACTGCGTACAATACATCACAGTAGACACTGCGTACACTACTTAACAGTAATTACTGCGTACACTACATTTCAGTAGTTACTGCGTACACTACATTACAGTAGTTACTGCGTACACTATTTTACAGTAATTACTGCGTACACTACATTACAGTAATTACTGTGTACATCACATGACAGAAGTTACTTCGTACTTTACATTACAGTAGTTACTGCGTTCTCTACATTACAGTTGTTACTGCGTACACCACATTTCAGTAGTTACTGCGTACACTAAAAAACAGAAGTTCCTGCGTACACTGCATTACAGTAGTTATTGCGCACACTACGTTACAGTAGTTACTGCGTACACTACAATACAGAAGTTACTGCGTACAGTACATTACAGTAGTTACTGCGTACACTATATCACAGTAGTTACTGCGTACAATACATCACAGTAGAGACTGCGTACACTACTTATCAGTAATTACTGCGTACACTAAATTTCAGTAGTTACTGCGTACACTACATTACAGTAGTTACTGCGTACACTATTTTACAGTAATTACTGCGTACACTACATTACAGTAATTACTGTGTACATCACAAGACAGAAGTTACTTCGTACACTACATTACAGTAGTTACTGCGTTCTCTACATTACAGTTGTTACTGCGTACACCACATTTCAGTAGTTACTGCGTACACTAAAAAACAGAAGTTCCTGCGTACACTGCATTACAGTAGTTATTGCGTACACTACATTACAGTAGTTACTGCGTACACTACAATACAGTAGTTACTGCGTACAATACATCACAGTGGGTACTGCGTACACTACTTTACAGTTATTACTGCGTACACTACCTCACAGCAATAACTGCGTACGCTATATTACAGTAGCTACTGCGTACACTACATTGCAGTAGTCACTGCGCACACTACTTTACAGTAGTTACTGCGTACACTACATCACAGTAGTTACTGCATACACCACATTACAGTAGTTACTGCGTACACTACATTACAGTAGTTCCTGCGTACACTGCATTACAGTAGTTACTGCGTACACTAAATTACATTAGTTACTGCGTACACTACATTACAGAAGTTACTGCGTATAGTACATTAAAGTAGTTACTGCGCACACTACGATACAGTAGTTACTGCGTGCACTACATTACGCTAGTTCCTGCGTACGTTACATTACTGTTGTTACTGTGCACACTACATTACTGTAGTTACTACATACACTACAGCACAGTAGTTACTGCGTACACTACATTAAAGTAGGTACTGCGTACACTACATTACAGTTGTTACTGCGTACACTACATTACAATTGTTACTGCGTACGCTATATTACAGTAGTTACTGCGTGCACTACATCACAGTAGTTACTGCGTACACTACATTACAGTAGTTACTGTGTACACTACATTACAGTAGTTAGTGCGTACACTACATTTCAGTAGTTACTGCATACTCAACATTACAGTAGTTACTGCGTACACTACATTACAGTAGTTACTGTGTACACTACGTTACAGTAGTTACTGCGTACATTTCATTTAGTAATTACTGCGTACACTAAATTACGGTAGTTACTGCGTACACTACATTACAGTAGTTACTACGTACACTACGTTACAGTAGTTACTGCGTACACTACATTACAGTTGTTACGATCAAATTGCTGGAACTATGCATAACCAAACTTAGGGGTACGTTCTTTTAACCCGTGGGGCAATGGGACGTGTTCCTAATCCGCGGGGCAGACGAACGTATCACTATAGGGTACCTACTGATGGAAGATTTTCTTGCGGATGTGACCGTGTCCGGTTAAGACAGTGATCTGTATTGAAGGGGCGCTATGGCGCCTGTGCTGAAATATTTCCAGCGCGAAACCGATTCCCGATTGAATGAATGCGTTATAATCAAATAGAAACCCACATTATTCATAGCTGTTAAAAATAAAATTTCATCTCTAAAGCAAACCACCGCACGGTTTCGTTTAATCATTTTACAGGTACAGATACAGATACAGACACTAGGCCGCATCCCCCAGAAAGGGGGGTGGCCGACGGCAAAGCGCACCTCACACCCTCACACTCACACAACTTAGCGCTCTTGGGCAAAATGGTCCGGCCGGTACCCCCTCAACATACATTCTGGGTCACGAGTGCAGTCCGAGGATCCGTTTTCAGCAGCAGGGCCCGACAGTTTTCACTGGCTTACCCCCGCCGCGTCATAATGGCCGCCTCCCCCCACCCACGACCATCCCGACAACGGCATGCCAGGGGCGGGAAAGCCCATCAGAACAGCGTCAAAATCAACCATTCACAACCATTCTCCACTCACGCCTGTTCATTGCACGCTTCCTCGGCACCTCCACATTCACGTCTCTCCTTTCTAACGCCTGCTTCACACCATCCATCCAGCCAAACTTCGGTCTTCCTTTAAGCCTGCGACCACTCGCCTCCGCATTCATCACCCTTTTCACCAATCTCCCTTCATCCATCTTCTCCATGTGCCCGAACCATCTCAGAACACTCGAATCCACTTTGTCCTCCAACTCCTTCACCATCCATGTTGTGATTCGAACCACGTCGTTGGTGATCCGGTCTCTCAGCGTTACTCCAGCCATGCTTCTCAAACATTTCATCTCGAAAACATTCAACCTTCTTCTCTTCTCTGCTCTCACCCCCAAGTCTCAGCTCCGTAGAGCACAGTTGGGACAACAACATCCTCATACAGCGCACTCTTTGCTTCCATCCCCAACGTCCTACAGCTCATTACACTCTTTAGTGCACCTAACACTTTACATCCCTCCTTCACTCGCGCCTTCACTTCAGTTTCCACTGGTTCAGTTATCTCCACATAGGAGCCCAGATACTTGAAACACTGAACTTCCTCCATGAGCACTCCATTTTCGGTGACTCTAATTTTGCTCGCATCGACAGTTTTCGAGCATCTCATTAATTTACTCCTTCCCACGTTCACTCGAAGCTTCCTATTCTCACACACTTTAACAAACTCAGACACTAGACTACATAGATTCTCCTCTGAATCTGCAACCAGGGCCGTATCATCAGCAAATAACAACTGGCTCAACTGCCAACTTCGCTCATTCACTTCCAACAGTTCCGAGCCACGACCCAGCACACTCGCGTTCACCTCCCTGACCACTCCATCCATATAGAGGTTGAACAGCCAGGGAGACATCACGTTGCCTTGTCTTAGTCCCACTTTCACTGTGAACCCATAACTCACCCCGCTTCCCACTTTGGCACATGCTCGGCTGCCAGCATAGAAACTCTGTATCGTTTTCAACAGATGTCCGCCCACTCCATTTAAGCGCAACACCCTTCACAGCGTTTCCTTGTCAATCCTGTCGTTTGCCTTCTCCAGATCCACGTAAGCCCAGAACACATCCTTTCCTTTGGCAAGGTACTCCTCAAAGACCTGTCTCACTACAAAAATCTGATCAGTACACCCTCTAGCACTCCTAAAGCCACACTGTTCCTCTCCAATTGCGCGGTCCGTACAGTCTCTAATCCTTTTGATCAGCACTCTTCCGTACAACTTACAAACCACGCATAACAGACTGATACCTCTCGAGTTGCAGCATTCATTTTTATCTCTTTTGCCCTTATATAGCGGCACAATGCAGGGACTGCGTCATTCAATCGGTACCAGGCCTGTCACGAAACACAAGTTCAGTAACCTCACCAACCATTCGACAATCGTTACTCCACCCTTCTTCAAGCACTCGGTCGCAACGAAATCCAAACCAGGGGCTTTCCCTGGTTTCATCACGTCCACCGCCTCCTGCACCTCTTCCATGGTAATGTCCGCCACAAGTCTTTCTCCCAAAACTGGCATCCGAGCACCACCACCCACAGCAACAATGTCAGCCTCGCTGTCATCCTCGACATTCAACAACTCTTCAAATTACTCGGCCCACCTCTTTCGTACATCACCCCTTCCCAACAACAGCTGGCCATTTTCATCTTTCACCTCTTCTTCCTTTCCGGTCTTCCCCTTTCTCACCCTCTTCACCTCCTTCCAAAACATCTTCTTGTTCTCCTCAAAATTCTGGCACAACCGTCTGGTCTGCCTCACCGGGCATCAGCGTCCCTTTACACATCTATATATTCCTTTATGTTGAAACAGGCTAATACCTTGGCCTAATTAATTGTGAATGTATTAGCTTCATTCTTGACATTACCATCTGAGTACCCCCGCCGTAGGCGGCTAGAATACAAAAGGCCTTCCTGAAGCTTTCGTCAGATCATTATAATTAGGGAGGGGAAAGACACCTTTGACTGATTTAAAGGAAGCGACTTAGTGAAGCAGGGCTCGCACTCTCTGCTGGCAAATACGTGAATAATTAGGTGCTCGTAAGTAATTCATATTCCTCACAACTTTATATAATAAATGAAATCAGGGTCAGGTTATCTTACTTATTATTAAAATAGGAAAATTTTATGTGCTTATGTTGGCAAGCGTTCACATTACCTCAGTGTATTGCAAATTGAAACATACTACGCTGCATAGGATGTGGCCGCTAGAAACTCTCATATCCTCCCGAGTTTAGTACAGTTCAATGAATGTACTTCCATAACCAGCTTTCAAGACTGTGTGGACATCCCAAAACATCATATAAACCATG
>SDVV010036614.1:0-10930 GCA_016164225.1 Gammarus roeselii
TAATTCACAACTCTTCGACCGCCCTACGGGGGAGTCTGCATTAACTTCGCGTTGGGACTCCGGTGTAACATTGAAGCAAATAATAAATAATAAATGTACTATTTGTGCACATTGGCGTGCGTGCATATTGGTCGTGGAGTTTTGAGAGGCTGGAGGCTGGGATTCGTTTTGCAGGAGTCTTCATTTTACCTGAATTACTATTTTGTGCCCCATTTAACTAGATCGCGTAGCTGTAAACATTGTTGCGTTGCTGTCTGAGCTGACTTTGTCCGTGTAGCTGTGGACCTTGTACTAGTCTCGAGTTTGCTACCTGTACGCACTAGCGTGCGTACATATTACTCATGAAGTTCAAAATGATTGGAAGCGGAAATTTGTTTCCTCCAAGAGTTTTTGTTAAACGCATCGGCGTGCGTCTAACATTGCTAAAATATTAGAATATTAGAAGGCGTGCGAGCCTTCTGGAATCCATGATCTGTGAGCCTTACGAGGGAGCCTATTATGACTTACGTTACGGCTCTGGTGGAACTGAGGATCAAATCAAATTTAAATTCAATCCACAGGACCACTTTTCTTGGACCAAGGACACCTGATAACCGCAGATGCGGAAAATTGCTTGAGTACTAAACTACGCCGCAAGCATGTTTCCCGAAAAAATTGAAGATTCATTCATTAAACCTCCCACAAAGTCTCCGGGGATTCATGGTGGTCTGTCGAGTAACGTTAAAACATTTGAACACTAAATGATTTTCGTCATGAGAATTACAGAAACTCTGTAGAATATAAAACTTATGATAGAACTGAGAAGAATTCCAGGAAAGTCTGAAATATCGCAGTTATTGTCATTGAAAATTGGTGTTGCAAGGCAAGACTGTTTCGTACCTAGCGATGCCTTCAAGAGCAAGTGAATTAAGTGAATAAGATCAATTCTCCGTTTCGTGATAATTCCAAATATATTCACCCTCAGGAAAAAGATCGTGTACTTGGAAGTTTGAAATTTTTCGAACTCGAGATCTATAACGATTTTAAATCTCGCGTGTCCTATTTCGCTTTATGTTCCTACGGGGGAGCCTATTATGATCCATGTTGAGGCTCCGGAGGGAATGAGGCCCAAATCAATTCAAATCCGCTTACTTTCCAGAGCTCATGCATTCCCTACAAATCAGATAAGTTCAAGGAGTCATGTGATGGGTTGATATTGTAAGACGGTGTGCACCTAACTTCAAATATCTGATCAATATACCGAGCGTTGTTGAGCAGTTCTTATGTCAACTTTTGACATCGCTGACATTTTTCAATTGCCAGTTTTTTAACATTTAATTTTTCGATTCAAGTGGAAAAAGGCATAGTTTCGATACGTTCGAATCTCGTGTGTTGACCTCTCTGAAGGAGATTCTATGCTATTGAAGGTTGTATCAAAATTTTGAACGAGATTTTACCAGCCTTGATTTTGGTCTGCTCTGATGAGCCCTGAGTTACGTTAAACCTGTAAATTAGTTCCATTATTGTGACGGTGCCTCATGCCAATTCATTGTCTCTCGCTAGTCTCTGCTTGTCCTCAGTCCCGCTGTCGTCGGCTCCGTGTCGCCTGCTCCACAGCTGCAACGCCACACTCAACTAGTGCCGAGGTGACTGACTTTGTGGGGCCTCTTCCGCCAAGGCTTTTGCACACTATTTGACCACCAAATGGGGTCCAAATCAAACTACTAGACCACCGACGGCAGGTTAGCATCAAGAAACTTGTTTAAGCTCAAAAGGTGACCCTATGATCTGCCTTATCGTCTTCTAATGTGTATCGTCTTCTTTGTGTTCTGATGTTGTATGTGGATGGGGATTGAGCATGCTCTGAGCCAAAGCCAACCCTGAGATAGGCGATATGTTGATGTTTAGATGCAGCCCTAGTTGTTGCGTTGATGTTATGTGCCAGGTGGGTTTAATATCTTGGGATATCGGCAGAGGGCTTCGAATGAAATGCCGTTATTTGAAATAATAGTCTCTTTTCATTTAGTGAGTACATCAGGATAACAGTTGCTCATGAATGAGATTTGGTAGCGAGAAATATCATGGCTTCTCGGAGTAAGGTTCTGTTCCATACCAGCGGGCCTCCCAAGACCTTTTTTTCTCTCTGCTGATATGCATCATGTCACGCATCACGTATTCGTTTAGTCACACGTCGGCTGACCATAAAAGCTGAGCCAATACCTAAGTAATTGCAGATGTTTACAGCAAACGTCCTTGGGTATTATTTTAGCTTTTAACGTGCTGCAACTCAACACCTGGCAGTTGGGTCTTCCTTTGATGGATTATACGTTCTATCACTCCTGTGCCAATTAATAACTGCTCCTTGCAGAAAATTGAGCAGATAGCACAGATTGGTCCCTTATTTATACTGGGACCTTGAGCCGCACGTTTGCTTGCCTTACATTCGGTCGTGTAAATGTAACTTGAACATCGGTAAAGCCGATGATGAGGCTTTCAAGAATGAGCCCCCTGGCCAAAGACGCGAACCAGGGGTCCCATGGGGGGGAAAAAACAATCAATTTTAAGAGGGAGTAGCATCCGTTCCGGAGTGACTAAGACCAGGAACCTAACATCAAAAAACGTCAGCTTCTCCAAGCCAGTGACGACCGGAGCAATGACCGCATCGCGGAGTTTACATGTGTTTACAAGTGTATAAAGACAAAAACAGGACTTTTGGCCCAAACCGGGTTGCCTTTTGACAGTAAGAAGGTAATTTCTGAAGTAGCACGTCCAAGATAGCATCTTGTGTCTGTATATTTTCTGTTTTAATAGATCAAGAAAGGGAAAGTTTGTTGAAGGAAATAGCATTTAACTATGTTTCTCGAAACAACTCAAATCAGCGACTGAAAATAAACCACCGACCAGATCAACACCCACTGTGTTGATCTGAGATTGTACAGTCCCATTCCTCGAACACCGAACTACAACGAGCAGGTACCAATGCCGGGTACCTTATTTACAGTGTTAGTGATAGTGCCTGGCACTAATTTAACCGCATGGGTGTCAATGCCGAACACCATTTTTCTCGAATATGCTGGTGAAAGTGCTATAGATGGGAGCTATTTAGCGGCGATTTCGGTAGAATTTATGGAGCCGTGACTTGAAAGTTTCGATTGTATCTCTGTCCACAACTTCCGCGGGAAGTCTGTTCCAATCTTCGACAACCCTATACGTGAAAAAATTACGCTTGATCTCGAGTGTAAAACTTTTGCCAACAATTTTGTATCCATTATTCCTGATCACTCCGTTAACATCTGAAGTGAAAAGGCTTGGTCGCTCGACGTTTTCCTTACCCTTCATAATCTTCCACACTTCGATCATGTCACCTCTGACTTAACGTTTCTCTAGCGAATAAAGGTTGAGTGTGCCATGTCTCTTCGTACGATTTATTGCGCAGCGAAGGGATAAGTTTGGTAGCTCTACGTGGGACCTTCTCTAATTTAATAATGTAATTTTTGAGGTATGGGGACCAGAATTGGACGGAATACTCGAGGTGCGGTCTAACAAAGGCAGTGTATAACATGCGAATACTATTTCTGCTCTGGTACGAGATTGTGCAGGATATAATGCATAACATTTTATTGCCTTTTTTGGCTGCATCGTCACATTGCTTCGTGCTTTTCAAGTCGTTACTAATTATGACACTTAGATCTCTCTCTTCGGTGACGGGTATCAGCTTGTTTCCGGACATAGAATATTCGTGTTCAGGGTTTTGGTGACCAATGTGCATAACTTAACACTTGTCGATATTGAATTTCATTTGCCACTTTTCTGACCATTCAACAATTTTGTTCAAGTCTGATTGGATCTGCTCACACTCTATTTTGAATTGCACTTTTCCTCCTAGCTTGGTATCGTCAGCAAACTTACTAATTTTTGAGGGTACGTTGCTGTCGAGATCGTTTTTTAATATTATGAAGGGAAGTGGACCTAACACAGATCCTTGGGGCATGCCGCTTGTAACTTTACCCAAATTGAAGGAAGCTCCATTAAGTACGCCCGCCAAACAGGGGAGCCTATTATGAATCACGTTTAGGCTCTGGTGGAAATGAGGCCCAAATCAAATTAAATCCATCAAGTACGACTCGCTGCCGTCTGTCCGTGAGCCAGCATTTTATCCAGTTATATTCGACCGCCCTACGGGGGAGTCTGCATTAACTTCGCGTTGGGACTCCGGTGTAACATTGAAGCAAATAATAAATAAATAATTTATCCAGTTATTGTGTTTGCCTCGAATGTCGATGCTGTGTAATTTACTAATCAAGCGTTTGTGAGGAACTTTGTTGGAAGCCTTTTGAAAGTCAAAGTAAATGATGAGATCGGAGATTTTGCGTCGTGAAATTCAATTATATTCTTACAAAAAAAAGTAGCAGGTTAGTAAGACATGAACGATTACGTCTGAAGCCATGCTGCGAGTCTACTATTAACTGATTTAATTCTAAGAATTCTGTAATTTTATCCGTGATCAAACTTTGCATCAATTTGTCTTTGACTGAAGTGAGACTGATTGGACGGTTATTTTCGGAACACTTTGTGTCCCCATTTTTGAAAATTGGGGTGACGTTGGCTTTTTTCCATTGAGAGAAGCAGGTGCCATTTGTGAGAGACTGGGTGAAAAGGTTTGCTAGATGTCCGGCAATTTCGTTCATAGTCTTTCAGTATTCTGGGATGAATTTGGTCTGGAATGGGAAATTTTGTAACTTTACATTTTTCTATTTATTGAATAACTTCGGCGAGGGTGAAGTTCACTGTGCTGAGGGCTTCGATTTGTTTTTGCACTAGGATATCCACAGGGTTAGGAATATCCGCAATCTCTAACGTAAATACAGAACAGAAAAATTTGTTGAGCAGGACGCTCATTGTAGTGTAGTCAGTTTCTAGCTCACCGATATCATTTTCAAAAGGGTCAATTACAGATCTTGATTTTTTGTTGCTTGATAGATAAGTAAAAAATTGTTTCGGATCAGTTTTGCATTGGTCGCAATTCCATTTACGTAATATTTTTTCTTACGGTTTTGGACGGTCTTTAAAGTCAGTCTGCTGATTTTGTACTCTTTTTTTGCAGCATCGTCGTGTGGGGGCTGCTGTTTATTAGAGTGCTTTGCTTACTTTTGCGATTGAAGACTCTGCAACTCTCCTTTCCAGTACTTAGGCTGATTGACTGCAGTTCGCCTGTTTTTGCGAGGGACATGGTCATTTTCAATATTTTGAAGTGCACTCAAAAAATTGTTCAGCGATTGATTGGCATCCTGTCCGAGGGTTATAGCTGCGAACGCCATAGCCTCTATTAAGCTATCAAAGTTTGCTAATCTAAAGTTAGGGACTTTTTTGCAGTACTTGACGTTATCAACTTGATCTCAATCATAAAACGAATACAGTTGTGGTCGCTATTTCCGAGGGTTTCGCCCACTTCGACATTCGTGACAAGAGTCTTTTGCACTGAATATAAGGTCAAGAATATTGCTACCTCTTGTAGGTGTCTTTACCATTTGGGTCATAAACTTATCGTCAGCAAAATGAATCGGACGTTGGCCAGTGGCCGTACATTCTTCTGTTTCCCAATCGATGTCGGGAATATTGAAGTCTCCAAGTACTATACCGTTTTGTGTTCTGACAACATCGACGAGGGTGTTGTAAAGATCGATATCATCTGCGACGTTGCTCTTGGGAGGACGATAAACTAGTGTGATTTGACACTTTGTATGTTAGGCGACTACTTTAATTGAAACTATGTCGTGTCTGCTGCTTGGAATGGGGACTTCTATTATTTGTAGAGTATTTTTCACGAGAAATAATACTCCTCCACCCTCACGGCTTAGTCTATCTTTGTGAAATTGTGAAAAACCCGGGAGTGTGATTTCGCACAGATAATTTTTGGTGCTTGATCTCCTCCACGATTCTGTGATGGCCATATGTCGATCTCATCGTTAATTGCGAGGATTCCCGATTTGTCTAATTTGACTCGGAGACTTCTAGCGTTTACATAGTATCATTTGAGAGTATTTTGGCTCTAAATCCTGCCAGAAATTTTTCGGCTGCGGTCGGGGGCTGCTGTGTTACTTCGATGGACTTTTTTGTTAGTGGTGAATCATTTTTGTTGGCTGTTCCTCTATTGTTACTGCATGGTCCGGGATTGCTACTTGCTCGGGCGGCGGCCGTTGACTCATTCCGTTGGGCAGTAACGGCGGAGTCTTGTGTTTGGGCGTCGAGAAAGTTTTTGCTTTTATTTCGGTGACAAGGCCAGCACTGATATTCTGAAGGATGCTTTCGAAGGTATCAAGCCCAGACGTGTTTATGCGTGCCATGTTGGTGATTCTATCTAATTCATAGTTTTTTTAGGTTGATCATCGTTTCCCAATGGCCCGAGAATGAGATTTGTTATGCTTTGCATAACTATGCTATGCGATTGTTTAGAAATATCATCTTGCTCAATTTGTATCTACCTTGGTGGTTTGGATGGAGCAGGATGCCAGTGACATGGATGTTCGAGTGCGATCTTTTGACGTTTGTTAGCATGGTTTTATACCTTACCCATGTTTCTTCAGTCTGTGCCACCACGTCTTTTGCCCCGACTTGTAGTATGATTGGTTTCGCAGAAGGTATGTTTTTATTTTTGATTATTCCTTCAATATCGTACATTTTCAAGTACGGTTTACCGAGTATTTTTAGTTGGACTCTGTTTTTTCGCTGATTTGGTTTGATAGAGCTGACTTTGTAATCGCCAATTACGATAATTTCCTCGGGGATTTGAGAGATCATTTCATCGGGCAACACATCGAAACGGTTGCTTGTATCAGTTCTGGTGTGGCGGGACTCGCCCGACCTGTGATGCTTTGCCACTGACTTCCTGCCGCCTGTTAACTACATTTGTGTAGTGTCTCAGCACTGTTGACCTTAATTTTCTATCGATTTGATACGTTCGTTGGTCTCAGAGTCTAGAGCTGTAAGTTTCTTTGCCAGTTCCGAGTCTAAGTGCACGTGGAGTTCATGAGTTGACCGAAAGCATTCGTCAAATGAAGAATTTATTAAGCCAATCGAACGTTTCGCCGAGCGGGAAACTGAAGATTTCACCGCAGAATCCAGAACAATCTACGACCGTGTAACGAGATTCGAGAATCATGTCAATCATGTCAATCGTGTCCAACTTCACAAGCTCTCACAACTGTAACTGCAGTAATACTAGCAAACACTTTGTACCGAAAGCGGATGCTCCCGCGAACCCTCTCGATCTATGATCCTGGGCAAACTCAAAGGCACGAGCACCACGAAAATTCTTGCAAGCCACGCGAATACTCTAGATCGTTATGGTCTGAGAGCGAACCGCCTCCAAAATGAACAACTGCGCAATATTTGAGGGACCCGGGGATTTTGCAAACCCTGTAGACTCTGAAAACTCGGAGGAATTGGGGGGATCCAGTTGGACCCTTTCGAGTCCCTTTGGGACTCCTTTATGATTCTTAGGGACCCTCTTAAACTTTGGGACTCGTGTGAGGCCCCTCTGAAACCTGGCACCTCTGGCTCCCCTCCCCACGCTGTAAAACCCATACAGAATAATGTATGTGGAATGCATGAATAGAGCGGTTGACCATTGCACACCACGGATTACTGGCGCAGAAGGCAGGGCTCGCGTCAAGGCTGGTCGAGGTGCGTCGAGATCAATCGAACATGTTGAGGCGAGTCAAGTTGGTTGCGCGACGAGCCGAGAATGTCCGAGGTGATGCGAGACAAGCCGAGATTAGCAAGGACAAGGGGACCCGGGGAGCTCGGAGGACCCATTATACTTAGGAGACCTTCCGGGATTTGTCGGGCTCTTTTGACACCCGAGACACCTGCCACCCCACTCCAACCCCAAAATGCTTGAGTGGGAAAAAAATCGTTAGCGCAGAGACCTACTCTGTTTCTGCGGTGAGCCTTCTCTGTGCCTACGTTGAAGTTACTCTGTAATAATGCGTTGAACCTACTCTTCATCTACGTTGGACCCGCTTCGTGTCGGTGTTAGATCTACACTGTGTCTGTGTCGGACTTGTTCTTCATCTATGTTGGAGCTACTCTGAGTCTGCGTTGAACCTGTTCGTAATGTACGGTGCACCTACTTTGCCACTCTTCAGTTGCCCTGCGGGGGAGTCTACATTAACTTTGAGTTGAGACTCCGGTGGAAAAGTGAAACAACAACAACAACTACTACGACTATCTAGTGTGTAGCGAAGGTTCTGGGCAAGAGTCTTCAATCTCCTACCGTGTTCTTGGAATGAAAACCAACATGAATGATCAACCCACCGTTGATCAACCAAGATTTGGAAATGTACCCTAAAGAAGTAGCTTCAACCAACGCATACTGAAGGGCATTCTTGAGATTACTCTAGAACATAACCCAGAATACCGCAATATGTACACTGACTGCTCCAAAACTACGGAAAGAGTGGGTGATGCTGCTGTGTCCGTGGGAACCTCACGTATAGCTACCTTGTCACAAGAAACTTCTGAGCTCTCTGCAGAGCTGTAGGCACTAGAATTAGCCATTTCTTTTACAATAAGAGATCGCCTCTCTAAATACGTCTCCTTCTCAGACAGTCTGAGCGCCCTCTCTTCGTTCAACATTGTATTATGAGCCCCCTGCTCTTTGTGAAATGCTGAAAGTCTCTTTACAACGTCCGAGACAGGTCAAGCGGTCGAATTCTGGTGGTTCCGTGGCTGCGTAGGAATAAGGGGAAGTAAGGTTGCATAATCGTTATGCTAAGGTGGCGTTATTACTTGTAATCGATACATTAGTCCTATTACAATACCAAGACCGGTTCCCTATCGTTAAGTCTCATAAAATAGCCGATTGAATGACGTGTGGCAACAGAGTAGTCAAGAAATGCTTTCAGTTAAACTGTTTGTTAGAGAATTGGAAACAAATTTCTCAAACAGAAGAAACGAAGTTTCATAAACCGCGTTTGCTTCTGCGCAACCATGTAATGGATGTAGACTCGGGACCGGACGCGCCACCTTGCCCCTGTTGCCATCAGATGGCATTCGCAGTGAAACGGTTACTGATGGATTACAATACTTTCGCAGCAGCCCGATGAGGTTTTTAAAATCCTCGTGTAACCTTTGAAGCTAGCTCAGAGAACTAACCTACCGGGGAAGAGCTAATTGCTTTCGGAAAGTATACCGGACTATACGAATCGGTGTTGAACGCAAATAACTGAGCATTCTGGTGTGGAAAAACAAACCCATCTGCACAGAGACTAGAATCTATAAGTAGCTGCGTTTAAGCCTTTTCCGTTCGTGTCCGCACCAGCATGCGTAAATAACACTATATATATTTGAATAATTTAACCCTGATACGGTCACTGTTTTCACTCACGAAGGTGAGTGAACCTACCGGAATCTATTATCTTCATGCCCTACGGGGAAACTTGCAGTGATTCGCGGTGAGTGTCTGGTGGAAATGAGTTTCAAATCAAATTCTCTAGAATGTTACAGCACATTGGCCTCCTCACTGCTGCACTTGGGCACCCACGAATCATAATAGAGCCAATTCGCGAGATGCAGTCTCCATCTGGCATATAGCAAAACAGCTACTTGGCCCTCACTGTTCTACTGACCGAAATGTAGTCATTGCATCTGAAGACCTTCGAACTATTTGTGTACCTTGTGCGGAGACCCATGACGCCGATAGCATGTAGGTTTTACCAGATGGATAGAAATACGACGATACTGTAGGCTGGGCAGTACTTCAGGAGCGCGTCGTCGCTAGGAGCCTACTGTCATCGGCGTCTATCTTCAATGCTGAAGTTGCGGCCATTGCGGACGCGCTATTAGCCTCTGATAGTGTTCCAGATGGTTAAATCTCAATCGTAAGCGATTCGCTTAACGTAATTCGAACCCTAGAGGCCTGAAACTATTGCCACGTTACTATGTCAGCAATCCCCACAGTGCTGGGTTCCAGGCCACTGTGGGGTTGTGGGCAATAAGCAGGCGGATGAAGCGGCCCAGTTGAACAGCGTTCACTTCCATATGAAGACTTTAACCCACATGGTCTAATGTTCCGATGAGGAAGAAATTGCGGACAATCAAAGTCGCACCAACTAACACCCTGGTTGGCTTTCAACAGACTAACTGTACGGGCTGCGAGAATTCTGTTCCTATGAAGAGTTGTACATAGATTAACTAAGACAGGTAATGGAGGCACCCCTGCATAGCGCACACACTGCGTAGTCCCCCTTTTAATAGCCCATATCTTGGCGGAGTACCAAACCTGGCCTGAACGTCTACACACGCACCTCACTGGAAACCGTTTCGTGAACCTTCGTTATACTCCGCCTAATGTTTAGAGAGTTCTCTGTGAAACAATTTAGTGCGTAGTCGCTTCTCGGCTACCTTCGAGTATTAATCTGTTGGCTGAAATATGATCTGTTGTGAATTGATCATTCTTCATCTTTCCTACTGATTGACTCTTCTATCCCGGGTTTGGGGTGGATGGATGATTATTCATTTTATAGATCATTAACACTTTATTTTAGTATTTTATTATTTCTTCTTGCTTAGGCTCTATTATATTTATCTGCCCTTTTTTCATGGTGATAAAATTTGCAGTGGTTATTTTTATTATATGCATCGAGGTTGGTTGAGACAAGGTGACCCAGGGAGAGGAGGTCCTCGTGGGATCCGCGGGACTCTGGGAACAGGGGTTTCGGGAACCCGGGGGACTTGGGAGACCAGGTGGATTTGGGGTGGTCCACTTGGATCTTTCTGGGGCCCTTAGGGACACCCTTGAGACCCTTTGGGAGGATGAGAAACTGTGGGACCCTATAGAGGCCCCTCTGAATCCTGGAACCTCTGTTCCCCCCTCGCAGCGCTGGAAAACCCATTCCGAGAAAAACGTTTATGTGAGATGCTTGAGTTGAACAATTAACCATTACAGTCC
>SDVV010036615.1:0-10930 GCA_016164225.1 Gammarus roeselii
GATTCTCATGTGGTGCTCCGTACACACTGGAATGGTAAACCTAGCCATGGTAACAATGATTCTCATGTGGTGCTCCGTACACACTGGAATAGTAAACCGAGCCATGGTAACAATGATTCTCATGTGGTGCTCCGTACACACTGGAATGGTAAACCTAGCCATGGTAACAATGATTCTCATGGGGTGCTCCGTAAACACTGGAATGGTAAACCGAGCCATGGTAACAATGATTCTCATGTGGTGCTCCGTACACACTGGAATGGTAAACCTAGCCATGGTAACAATGATTCATATATGAATAATTAATACAAAAACTATATATATTCATACACACATGGTATGTTCTTCTTTTGAAACAATAAATTTATACATAGTAAATCTAAAATAGGTAAAATGACAATCTTAGAACTTGTAACTAAGTAGTTGGAGCTGTGCGCGAGCGGTAGGGAGCCATTTTACGATCCTAGCTGGACTAATGGACTCGACTATTGCCTAAACATGTCATGACAAGAGAGCTATCAGGGTAAGTTTTAATGTTTACAGTAAATATGCACTGTATCCTGTTTACAAAAGGTGCTGCGATTTGACAAGGGGATCTTTTATATAACAGTTAGTTGGAGTGAGAATTGCTAATTCAGCAGTAGTCTAATTTATTGGGTAGCAAAGAATGCGACGGTACGAGTGGGTCTATGCGAGACAGAGTCACTGACATAACAAAAAGAAACAAAGAAAGTATCATTATTATAATATAACATTAACTTAAAAAGGTTTCTTCGTACACGAGTGGTGTGTTATTCTCGTGGAACACTGAGCTCCCTAACGTGTCACGACGAAAGAGCTATCTAGGTAGGTTTGAGGTGAACAATGAGTATGCATTACATCCTAATGAGATAAGGTGTTGGTATATGACCTTGGAATCTTATGCATAGTAATTAGTATGAATTCTATAGTTTAAACCCACATCCCAATTCATTGAACAGCAAAGAGTGTGACTGTATGGTTGTGTCTATGTGAGTTAGAGAACCACTGGCATAACAAACAAACAAGAAAGAAATATATTTACGTTTGTATGCATTCATACACAAACCGGTGTGATTTTTTTTGTAGCACGCTAACAGAGTGCATACTTTTACACGGAGAAACTTATAAATCTAAATTACGTATAAACAGTACATACAGAAGCCCAAATACACGTAGAATGCCGATTGAACAATAAAATAAATCAATATGCGCTATCAGTCTGGAGTGCGTGTATTGACAGGCGGGACCATCAGGTCGGATTAGGCAGTCTTTATTCATATCACAGCGTGTAGGCAGTCTTTATTCAGATCATCCGCTAAGTACAAGGGTCAAAGGTTCTTGTTGTGTGGATGGGCCTAGGTGAGTTGGGGAGCTCATATACAGATGGACTGGTATTATTGTGCCGCCATAAGTCTATACATAGATATACACACATTTACGATTCACATGAGGATGGATATACAAATATTTAAGTACATTTGCTGATGGGTACGCAAATTTAAAATACATATGATGATGGGTCAGGACCTTATGGCGTTCATCACATCGTGTAACCGAGTGAGTGAACTTGTGAGTGACCGGTTGCAAACATCTTACTTTTCGCTGAGCATGAGTATCAACTTTTCCGAAACATGACGAGAAGCCGGAGAAATAGCCAAGTATATTTAAATGACATAATAAATAGGCGGTTCATCCTGATGACACATTGCATTGCGATCAGACAATAGGTTTTTATGACGTAATTGGTTGACTATCTGCCTGATACGTTGGGAGGCAAAGGTTGTCTGGTTATGTGTGGGTGTGAGTTAGAGGGTCTCTGCCATACATGCATGTGTGATACGGGCAGGGCATATTGAAAGCGACGTTGTGTGAGGAGATTTCTGTCTTTATACGTGACGTTAAATTACACGCTTTGCGGAAATACGAAAGTAGTGATAATGATTTCATTGTGTCTATCACTATCGGGGATGAAACTGAGTCGTGATAACATGGTCTGAGCGAGTTGGAAAATAATGTTTTACGTTGCCAGTTTCGTGTTGATCGTCAACAATTGTTTGACTCTGCCTGCCCCTGCCTGCGGGCAAGCAATAGAGTGGTACATTTCTGCTTGAAAGAAGATACGGTTGCGCAGTTCCGAATGTCAGCTAGTTGCTTGTTGAAACTCTTCGGACCGGAGATAGTGAAAGCTTTGGCCCCAATCTCTGTTCTTCTGAATTCGGTGTCAATGTTATTTTCATTCCGTGTTGATCGTTGATGTTCTAAATTTTAAAAACTCGTATTGCTTCTCGCTGCTCTAGTCGTTCCTGGATGTTCAGCCACCCAAGTTTTTTTAGAATTGGTGTCCCTTGGTTGCTCTTTCTAAAGTTCCCATCGTGAGCTACTTTTGCGGTGAAGTTTATGCTACGTTGAATGTCTCCGAGTAATGTTTTCGTGCACTTTCCCCACATGGTAGGGCAGTAGTTTAAATGTGAAAAAATCAGAGCACTGATTACAAGGAGTCTGGCCTTGAAGTTGAGTTGTTTCTTCGTTCGACTGAGAAACATGAGTGCACCATTCAATTTGGAACAGAGCTTATCAACATGATGTCCAAAGGTCATATTGCCATACTTTTAACTTTGTTGTCTAGAGGGATTTTTGCGCCTATACAATCAACTTCAAAATTCTCGGGAACTCTCCGTGTATTTGCTTTGGATCCCAGGATATTGCACTGTATTTTACTTGTATTACCTTTGAGCCCATTTGAGGAATACCAGTCCTTTATGTGAGTCAGCGCTGTTTCTGCATCCTTCTTTAGCTTTTCTAATTTGTTTGCTGGTCTAACGAACAACAATTGAACATCGTCGGTGTATAACGCAATTCTGGCGTTGTCGAGAGGGTTTCCACAGTTTATGTCATTGATAAACAGAAAGAAAAGAACCGGTCCGAAAATCGATCCCTGTGGAACGCTGAAATTTACCGGTCTAGGAGAAGAGGTGATCTTTTCCTCTAACACGATAGACTGGGACCGATGCCTCAGATAGCTTTCAGCCTAGGGTGTTTGAATGTTTAGTTGTAGCAGTTTGTACACTGTCAAATGCTTCTGAGAGGTTCAGCAGCACGAGTAATGATGATAGACTGTTTTTGTCTATAGCTTTGTAAATGAGTTTGGAGATTTACAGTCGCGCGTCTTCAGTAAAGGTCTTCCGTCTGTATGCATACTGATAGTCATTGATCAGGATTGCCTTTTCTAGGTAGTCAAGAAGTTGACGTGCAATTATCTTTTACAAGATTTTTGACGTTACTGGAAGGAGGCTTACGGGTCTGTGATTTGAAGGATCGTTTACCTCCCCCTTTTTATGGATAGCTTTGATTAGTGCTTGTTTCCAATTTTGAGGGAAGATATTTTTTGCGATGGATGTGTTAATGAGCAGCTGGAGATATGGCAGAATAATTCCTATCCCGTCCTTGAGGTACTGTAATGCTATTCTATCGTTCCCCCAGGAAAAGTATTTTTGAGCGCATAAATAGCCGTAACAATTTCCAATCTGCTCACCGGACTCGGTGTCCACATTTTGGTTCTTCTTGGTGGATGAGTTGTTATGAGATGGAACTGTGAACCGAGTTGGCTTATGCGTTACCGGGGTTTCGCGAACCACCGAGGAAATTTTATTGTGTTCGCTCATTACCTCTTTGTATGTGTGCTTTCCAACGTTATCGAAAAACTCATTGAATGATTCTGCTATTTCTACAGGGTTTTTATAATTTGAAGTTTTTTTTGTTTTTTTTTGGGGCACGATGCTTCCAAGAATTTTCCAAGTCTGCTTCGGGTTCTTTTTTGCTTCTCCTAATTCAGCAAGGTGAGCATCTTTTTTTGCTTTGTCTAATAGGTTTTTTACGCGTTTCCTCATCGGTTGGCAAACCACTCGCAGGACTTTTAAAACACGCGATTCTTCTGTCAAATCCATGCTATCTGAGTCGGTGTTATTTTTTTCAGCATTTTCGTTGGCTTGACCTTTCAGAAAACTCTGAAATATTTTGGGTTTTGTATTTCCTGATTGAGTTCAAGAGTCATTCAGCTGACTGGAGGGCGTGTAAGTTTCTTTGTGATTATTGGTGCTAGCGTGTCGAGGGTCGCTGAGAACGTGTCTATGAAAATGGTCGATTGAATATTCACATCATCCGTATTCCGCATGTCGTTGAGCTGTGGTACTCTGTTCCACAACTCTTGCTTCAGTGAGTCTAGTGAGTAGTTTACTTTTGTTCATTAGGCTTGGATAATTGGTTTCCGTTTTTTTTTACGCACATTGATCAGGCAGCTTATTTCTTTGCGATCGGCAAGAGACTCACAGACGTTGGTGTCCAGGACAGACGATTGATTGTTCGTGATTATGAGATCGAGCAACGAGCTACTTTCTTTTGTGATTTTAGTTGGCTCCTCAATGAGCTGTTCTAGTTTTAATCTTTTAATTATTGAGCCCAATTTATATGGATTTAATTGATTGTCGTTGAAATCTCCTAAGACGTACACGTTCTTTTTCAAATTAGTTGCTGTCTGGAGGTTGGATTCTATGTAGCTGAATGACTGGTTGCTGGCTTTGGGTGGCCTGTAAATGGCTCCGACAATAAAGGATTTGTATTTTCTAACTTTAATGGTAATCCAAACATCGTGAACTTCGTCTCGTTTCCAACCGTTTTCCATGTCCTGGATATGTACTCATTTTTAGCGTAGATGCAAGCGCCGCCTCCTCTCTTACCTCGGTCATTTCTGAACAGTTTGTACGTATATATCTGAATAAAGTTGCTATCCGTACCAGCCATGTCTCAGTGAGACAGAGTATATCAACATCTTCATCAGTCAACATTAGTTTGATCTGGTCTATCTTAGACAAGAGACTTCTAACATTCATGTGTTTTGTTCGTATGTGGTCTTTGTCTTTTAGCCGAGTCTTGCTAACCTCGTCGTCAGCTTCACGAAGGGCGCGAGTGCCTTCTAGTCCCATGTGCTCGGGCGCCTTACAGTGACTATTGCTGCGATCTATGTTTTGTGCTGCCTGTAATGAAGTCCTGGCTGTCGGGGACTCTGCCCTGCTCGTCCTCTGCGTAGATGCAGGTGTCAGGTGCATCATACAGGGCGGTGAATTTGTTGGAGCAGAAGTTTCTACCATTTGGTGTTCTATTCGTATTGGAGGATTTTAAGAATTTCTCCATGGAACAAGTGCACTGTATTGACTGTCCTTTAGGTGAATGAATGTCTTGATACCTGACTGGTTGTTATTTAAGTGTGGCCTGATGGACCTTATCGTTGTAATGACGAAGCCGTCTTCCTAAAGAATGACAATCTGATATCCCAGGGCATTGCTCAGCATTGTGGGGGATCAAGTCTCTCATGGGTTGATTGTAGTTTCTGTTGTAGAAATACGCTTCCTTATATATCTGGTAGGCGTCTTCGTAATCACTTTTTGGGAGGAAACCCGAATAGTAGTCAATGTTTGTGTCGGCCTCCTTCCATGCGAAGCTAAATAACGAGACAATGTCTTGTTTGGGACAATACCCAATTTGGTATTTCCATGATTGACTAAGAGCGTGTATCAGTCAATGACCATCTATGGGGGTTGACATTATTTGTAGTTTCAGGTTATTTAGTACCCAAGTGATTTTATTGTTTCTGTGTATATGTGTATTTTTATATCCTGTATCACTGCTGGTTTGTGAGTGGCTGTTATTTTTATGGGGATGATGGATGGGCGCCAAATGGGAACTGTTCGTCTGAGGATGATTTTAGGGTGTCGATTGGAGCTTTTGGTGTGGCAGGATGATGAGGGGATTCTGATTGTGAGTTGTTCTTATTGGGATGCTGAGGAGGTGCGGATTGGAAGTGGTTGTTGAGGTGATGATGATGAGGGGGCGCTGATTGGAAGCTACTGGTGTGATCATGGTAAAGAGGAGCTGACTGTGAACTGATTGTGTTAGGATGATGAGAGGTCACTGATTTGGAGTTGTTGGCGTGGAGGTGATGAGGAAATGCTGATTGAAAGCTGCTGGTGTGAGTATTGTGAGGAGGCTCTGTCTGGAAGCTGATTGTGTTTGTGTTTGGCTGATGAGGGTTGCTGTTCTGGAGTTGTTGTCGCTGGTGTGATGAGGAAGCGCTGATAGAAAGCTGTAGGCTAAATGACGGTGCTCTGTACACACTGGAATGGTAAACCTAGCCATGGTAACAATGATTCATATTGGGTGTTCTGTAAACACTGTAATAGAAAACCTAGCTATAGTAACAATGATTCTTATTGGGTGCTCTTTACACACTGTGATCGAAAACCTAGCCATGGTAACAATGATTCTTATTGGGTGCTCTGTACACACTGTAATAGAAAACCTAGCTATAGTAACAATGATTCTTATTGGGTGCTCTTTACACACTGTGATCGAAAACCTAGCCATGGTAACAATGATTCTTATTGGGTGCTCTGTACACACTGTAATAGAAAACCTAGCTATAGTAACAATGATTCTTATTGGGTGCTCTTTACACACTGTGATCGAAAACCTAGCCATGGTAACAATGATTCTTATTGGGTGCTCTGTACACACTGTAATAGAAAACCTAGCTATAGTAACAATGATTCTTATTGGGTGCTCTTTACACACTGTGATCGAAAACCTAGCCATGGTAACAATGATTCTTATTGGGTGCTCTGTACACACTGTAATAGAAAACCTAGCTATAGTAACAATGATTCTTATTGGGTGCTCTTTACACACTGTGATCGAAAACCTAGCCATGGTAACAATGATTCTTATTAGGTGCCTTGTACACACTGTAATAGGAAACCACAATGATTCTTATTGGGTGCTCTGTACACACTATAATGGAATGTATTGAGTACAAGTGTACGCGCTCGCAAGTGAACCTTGTAATACTAATCTTTATTGAGTGTCACTGGACCTCATGGCTTTTTATTTGCATGCAACCACTGTTTAATAGCACAAAATTCGACAGGTTCCAATAGATATCAGAAAATCACACCAGGATTCAATTTCAAGCCCGCAGTGTCTGAGCATTAGATCGTCCAGGAAATGTGAAAACCCCAATGATGTGTGAGGCCATAGGAACTTACCTCCGTACTTCTGTACTATGATGTGGAAGCTCGTCGTAATGTTCTAGATTACTACACTCTATATCGTATCCTTCTCACCTTCATAATGACGTATAAGCCAACCTAAACTTGTCCCCACCTCTTCCCTCCCCTCAGGTTGGGTGACCCCAACAACAACGACCTGCACGCCCCCATCGTTGCGTGGGAGGGCGGCGGCACCCCCGGCCCCTACTCAAACGCCACCGGCTCACTCACCTACTTTGAGGTAAAGGCACTGAGGGGTGAGGTAGTGCCCCATGTAAGTCCTACTGTGAGGCATGGGCACTGAGAGGCAAGGTAGTGACTAATGTTAGGCTAACTTTGAGGTAAGGGCACTGATGAGGGAGGTAGGGCCTTATATATAGGGCCAATTTTGAGGTAGGGCAGTAAAGAGCGAGGTAGGTAGGCCCACTTTGAGGTAGAGGAACGAGGGCGAAGTTAGGGGACTGAAAAGCAAGGTTGGGTCTTTCACGTTACGCCTACTTTGAGGTGAAAGACTCAGAGGCGGGAGGGGTCTCGTGTTAGGCCTACTTTGAAGTGAGGAACTCAGAGGCGAGGTGGGGTCTTGTATTAAGCCTACTTTGAAGTGAGGGACTCAGAGGCGAGGTGGGGTCACGTGTTTGGCCTACTTTGAGGTGAAGGACTTCTCAGAGGCAAAGTGGGGTCTCAAGGTAGACCTTCATTGAAGTGAAGGACTCTGAGGTGAGGTTGTGTCTCGTGATTTGAGGTGAGGGAGTGACATTTGGTCAAGGTGGAGGTCTCATGTTAGTTAATGTTTTCGAGTGATCTAGCACATGGTACTTAGAGTTGTTTGTCTTCTGTAGTTCCCTACCTGCCCATTAATGACCTACCGGTCCAATAGTGACCTATTGTTTTCATTGGTAATGACCTGCCAACAAGTTAATGACATCCTCTTTCATCGTTAATGGCGCACCAACTTTTAATTCGTGATCCACGACACACGTCAAAAATTTGTATACGCCTAATGAATGTTTTTTCAGATCTGCAAAATGATGACAGAAGAGGAAGGTTGGGTGGACCGATACGATGACGTGGGACTCGTGCCCTTTACACACAAGGGTGAGTGCTGGCACGAGAAGTTGGGTGGACCGATACGATGACGTGGGACTCGTGCCCTTCACACACAAGGGCGAGTGCTAGCACGATTCTGCTAGGTTCTCATTTTTGGAGTATTCTTTTTCACCTTATAAGTTTTTAGAGATTGAACATCGAAACAAAGATTTACTCTACATAAAGTGACAGCTACGTTGTAACCAGCACTAGGGAAAATTATAACATATAACCACATACATCCGAATACCCAATATATTATCTTGAGTGTAAAAATATACTCAAACATACTCAACGTTCACCATAGACAAGCCCATGTGATGAAATGGAGTTTTCTGCGCTTATCGAACATTTTCTCTAGTTCTTTTATCCATTCACTAAATGCATATGAAGCATGGAAGTGCACTTTAAGGGGTCAGCGCTATGATTGCAAAACTGTCCGAATTCCTTCATTAAATTAGCTGTCTATTCGTTGTTGGTACATTTGAGGTGACCTAATTTTATCGGAATACTTCTTGCAATGATACGAAGCCATGAAGCTGCATAGAGACAGCTCATTCCAAAATCTGGACTGTGGCACCAGTTCAAGTTTTGGAGTGAGCTGTCTCATGCAAATAGAGCTGTCTCTATGCAAATAGAGGTGTCTCTATGCAAATAGAGCTGTCGCTATGCAAATAGAGCTGTCTCTATGCAAATAGAGATGTCTCTATGCAAATAGAGCTGCCTCTATGCAAAAGAGCTGTCTCTATGCAAATAGAGCTGTCTCTATGCAAATAGAGCTGTGTCTATGCAAATAGAGCTGTCTCTATGCAAATAGAGCTGTCTCTATGCAAATAGAGCTGTCTCTATGCAAATAGAGCTGTCTCTTTGCAAATAGAGCTGCCTCTATGCAAATAGAGCTGCCTCTATGCAAATAGAGCTGTCTCTATGCAAATAGAGCTGTCTCTATGCAAAGAGAGCTGTCTCTTTGCAAATAGAGCTGTCTCTATGCAAATAGAGCTGTCTCTATGCAAATAGAGCCGTCACTAGGCAAATACACGACTTCGTGTCATTACAAGAAGTTTGCCAATAAAATCAAGGCCTCTGGAACGAACCAACAACAAATTGACTGCTGATTTAATTTATCATACTGACCAAATTGTATTACTCCGTAAATTTATAATATGTTGGCAATGTGTGACCAGCTCAGAGTTTAAGAAAATTGAACGCGGTCCGTTCCAACAAGTTGTAAGCAACCGACGAATGAAAATTTGTTCAAGTCTCCCATCAACATGTTTTTTGCTACAAATTTACTAATTTTATCCGCAATTGATCTTTCCATCAATCACGAAAATGACTGCAGGAAGACTAATTGATCATTAATTGCCGGAACACTTCTTGTCCCATATTTCTTATTGGAGCAGTGGTAGCTTTTTTCCATTGAGAGGGACAGGTGTCATTTGTGAGAGATTGGGGGAAAAAGTTTAGGGGTGTTTGTCGATTTCGTTTGTACCCTCCTTCAGTGTCACGGGATGAGCTTAGTATGGACCTGCAGAATACAAACTCACTACCAAATTTATCAATATATTTAATGACTTTGGCTGGGTACTTTGGCTGGGGTACTGATGGTACTGAGGGCTTCAATTCGTCATTCCGTTGTGATATCCCGAGGATTAGGAAGATCCGGATTCTCTAATGTAGGTTCAGAACACAAGTATCGGTTTTATAGCACTCTCATTCTAGTGTCGTGTGTTTCGAGCTCTCTACGGTTGTACTCATGAGGACCAATTACAGATCTTGATATTTTCTCCTCGAAAAATAGCTAAAATGCTGTTGCGGATAGTTTTGGCGTTCGCAGCAATTACATTTTAATAAACTTTCATTTACGTTTGGGTCTTCTTTAGACACCTTATCCTATTCTGAAATTAGTTTTTTTTGTAGCGTCATCTTGTTTTTTTTTATATGATTACTATGCTTTATTTTGCGACGGAAGATGCCGCAGTTCTGCTTTTCAGTACTTAGACAGATCGACTGCTGGGCCCCTGTTATTAGTGGGATATAATTAACTTCAATCTTTTTAAGTGTAGTTAATTAACGTCACGTCCGAGTGCTAATTTGCTAACTCCAATAACTTTCGTGAGGTATCAAAGTAAGCCAATCTAAAAATAGAAGCGTTGTCTCAGTTTATTGACGCTTTCAACTCAAGATTGATCGTAAAACTGATGCAGTTATGATCGCTAGTTCCGAGTGGTTTACCCAATTCATCGTTCACGACTCTAGAGCCGATAGCACTAAACACATGAAGAAGATCAAGGATATTGCTGCCTCTTATAGGTGTTTTTACAATTTTGATCATAAACTCAGCGTCAGCATAAGCAATCAGGAGTTGCCCAGTAGCCGTACATTCCCCTCTTTCCCAATCGTTATCACCAATTTTAAAGTTTTCAAACCCGGTACTATTTTGTGTTGTGACGACATTGATTAGACTGTTCTGTAGATTGTTGAGGTGCCATACACGAATATGTTGTGCCATACACGAATATGAGTTTACTCTTTGTATGTTTACCGACTACTTGAATTGACACTGTGTAGTGCATGCTGCTTGGTATAGTATTTTTTTTTTTTTACCAGGAACAATTTTTTTTTTTTTTTTTAAAAAAGTTACAAATCCTGGACAGTGAATTCACCTTGATAATTTTTAGTGTTTAATTTCATTCACGATTTTGGGATTGCTTTTAGGTCGATCT
>SDVV010036617.1:0-10930 GCA_016164225.1 Gammarus roeselii
TAGGTTGGTACGCCTGTTTCGGTGTAATGACAGTGGCAGATATGATAGTGGCAGATTTTGAAGTGGTGGAAAATGCGTGTGGGCTGAATCATCGTTAGGTAGAAAGCACGTGGGATGAAAGATTTTTAGCGATTATGACAGTGTCCGGCCATGACAGTGAGGTGAAGTGAAGTGGCGATAGTGCGCGTGTGCGGAAATAATTTTAGCGCGAACGCTGGGCTCCCATATAGATAATGCAAGCAAACGTGCGGTTTAAGGTCCCATCACAAACTAGGGACCAGCCTGTACTATATAGGGGGTTCTCAATTAGGATTTGGTACGGGAACTATTTCAATTTCCAGCTTGCACAGAAGTGCCCAACTTGAAAGAACGTTCCAACGGGAAGCGGATAAATTCATTATTCCCTAAGTTACTCCGCCGATAATTACAGTACCCAATGAGTTGGCAACGTAGTAATCTGATGGTTCGCCGCTACTTGGAGAAAAGGGTTCGACACAACCCTTCCGCACCTCAAGCAGGTCATCGTTGGACAACACGAGAAAGAAGCTTGGGCTTAAGGACAACACGAGAAAAGGGCTTAAGGCTACCTTGGACCTTGCGGCGAGATACTCTAAACAACGGTATGAGGTGAGAGTCTGCTCCGGGCGGGGTGTACTGCAAACAAGGTTTAGTACAGTCCAAAACCATGTAGTGGCTCTCTAGAAAGTTCAAACTTAGAACCAATGCGTGAGAAGACTTCCGAACTGGCACTGCACTACGAGAAGGGAGAAAGGTGGGGTGGGCAAGTCACTCAACGTTAATTGGAGCGATACATAGCCGAGAACTGTGACAGAAGTTTTACCGAACCCGGACAAAGTCTTAATATTACTTCGTTCGAGCTTGCGATTCGGCCTAATCTGCTACAGCTTCTGATCCGTCAAAATTGAGACTGTGGCACCATTATCTATTAGTGCTACTAAGTTGACGTTATTCATCCTGACGTCCGCCAAATAACTGCCTAATCCGACAGCTTTTCTGTTCGCAATCAATAGATTGACAGTACAAGGGTCTTGGTGTCCTGCTGCAGAGACCCCTCTAGCTACAACAGGCATCAGTTTTCCGATCGTTTTGATCTGCACTTATAAGCTTTATGCTCCGTGGAGCCGCATCTTACTCAAGATCCATTCTGATCTTCAAACATCCTGCACGTCGCAAGGGTGTGATTAGGTTTGCAACAAAATTGACAGGTTACACTACTTGAAGGTTGCTCTGAAATAGCCGAGGACGTTTTACGTTTTGGGAGTAACAGGTATTCTTTAATTCTTCAATAGTATAATTCTTTAATAGTATACCTGATGGGTATACTATTATTCTTTAATAGAATACCTGATGGGTGGGTCAAAGGCTTGCGTTGGCGGCACCAACGGCCGGTTGGTGCGGTTGGTGTGTTAACTGCCCGGAAACATTACTCATCTATGTGAGCACCTCCGTTGCCTGTCGCTCTGGTCCACCCTCCACGATGGTATGGGTGAATCCCTGATAGTACAATTATAGAGAAGAAAAAAACCTGAAGAACAATGCGAGTAACTAATCTAAAGCAAAATTGATCCACGCCAACCTGCCTGTCACAAAAAACAACGAACAATAGTCACGGACACTCACTGGCAAAAATATGGTACGAAATATCCCTAGGTGATGGAAGCACAATAAATGCAGAGGCACCTTTGTTTTTTTACAGTCACCGAAATGCAATAGGACACGTAAGACAATTTTTGAAACAGGTAACTTCACCAACCGTTAGCAGGTTTCAAAAAGGTAAAGCACTAAGTAATTTCAACAAAAAATCAAGGAACAAAATGGTAAGAGCAGCCTGAAGGTAATATCAACCTCACATCTGACACCACTTTATATGCGCGGATCTACAATCGTTGTTATGGGCCCAATCAATGTAATGCGGTGGGGCGACGCGACTGCAAGCTCTACCGGTGGAGCCTATGCTCACCACCTTAATATTCTTCTTCTTTACGGGCAGGCTCGATTTTGAGTGTGCGACATTACTCCTCCAGGCTACTACGCGTCAGTAATAGTCAGGGAAAGAAAGCAGCATTTGGTAGAAGAGGTTTACTCTATGGAATAGCAAGATATTTGATGTACACATGCCACCTTAGAGTAAGACTCCCAACGAGGTGCGACTAATACAGCGACTACCTCGGGGTCGCTCTTCAGGGCAACCAACTCAAGGGTAAAGGTACACTTGAAACGGCAATCTCAGTGCGAATTTAAGCTATGTATGCCATTTACTGGCACAAAAGAACTAATAGCCGATACTTGCAGACAGATAAAAATTAAGAGCTGGTATCTAAAAGACACATACATACTAACACACCCACAACTCACCAGGACCAGCGACAGAAGTCAAGGTTTGTCAACCTCTCTTACTCGCGATTCGTAGTAGTTATTATTTATGGTTAAGCTAACGTCCAGGTACTATTGTCCTGTCCCGACAATGAGTGACACCGCCCTGGCTTCTAGGTTTAGACACTGCAATTGCGATGCTCCGTCGTTAGAGAAGTATGTGAACAAATGCAAATACCTTGGGTTGTGACTACTTGAGTCGACGTAAGATACACTGCCAACCCTCTGTCAGGAGTTGTATTCCAAGTCGTGCGTGGCGTTTGCCGCTGGATTGGCAAAGGAGCAGCGACCCTTTGGCGAGAGATAGTTATTAATAAAAACACACCGCAGGCCTCAAATCGAGCACCGTCTCCTAATGAATTCACACTATTAAACCATTTTAAGGCGTGGTAATATTTCGGACGTAGCGTTGGCATTAGCCCGTGTAAACGAGGCAACGCTCCGTTAGAAAGCAAGTTGAAAGCAAACGAAATAGTACCAGGAGATCCCGACGCAAGCACATTCATACGTCGCTGCTCAGTTCGTACTAACGATTGCCCGCGGTGCGAACCGAACTGGCTGGCTGGATGACGTCAGAGTCTACGTCACGATCTTAATCTATGAAAGTTTGACAAGCACTGCGTTCGTCACTTAACGTTCATTTGACAAGCACTAAATGAACGTTTAGTGACGAATAAATGTGATTTACTGTAACAGAGGGACGATGATGTTTAACAGATGAACGACGATGTTTCATTGAGTCATGTTCAATTATCCTTCCGCTCAAAATAATTTTAATCGTGCACTGAAAACTTAATAAGGTCCAATTCAATTTTTCGTGCTTATTTCTCCATTTCATTATTACAGTTTCTACATAATTTAAAATTGATGTAATGTTTACCACTTTCATCCAAATCTAATATGATTCAGCAGCACTCGCGTCTACCAACCATCATAACACATGTTTTACATGAACATTATGGGTCCCAAAATTGGTATATTAAAGGAACACGTGACATCACACTACGAAAAACTCGAAGGAATCTGAGACCATTTCATAACATTCATATTGTCAGCGGTCTGAAGTTGACGTCTGGTACCTTCTGATGCAACAAAATGACGTACAAATTATCCGCTCACCTACTTTTAACTCTCAATTATTGAACCTGAGTCTCCTAAAGAAGGGGTTGGCTAACCTACCATTAAACCCTGAAAGTGCACAGGTGAAGACTAGCAGAAGCATTATTTTTACACATCCGTCCAATGTGTCAGCAACACATATGATTCTCGAATACAACAATTGACAACAGAAATTATTTTGATATTTTCTTTGACTAGGTTGACAAGATTTTATGACTGCAGAGCACTTCCACCACTGGCTACCCTTGTGTGCGATTAGTGCGGAAGTCATAATAGAATGGATATGATAGGAGTGGCTTTACACATGTTAATAGTTTAAATTACCTAGAAAATGTTTGCAACAGAAATACTTGACACGTGATACATAACATGTATTGTGAAAACTCCAAGCTTTCCATCTATTGCTGAGCTTTCATGGAAAATTAGGTTCATAAATACTGGACTGCAAAATTAAAATGACTGCAGTGGACTGATCAAGTTCCTGGAGCGCACATGGAAGAAATTTGGGCTGGTTATTTACGCTGCAATTATTTTGTCCAGATTAAACAGATTCATTTTCGTTGGAAACAGTTTTCGATCGAAAGTGCTCAAGAAGGAAATATTTTCAATCGAAAACATAAAGCCTGGATAAACAATTGATCATATTGTTCATTGGCAAGAAGCGTTAATGTGTACAAAGCTAATTAATGAGAATGTGCTCAGCATCGAAAGTTGATAGCATCGAATTATTCAGGACATAAAAAAATTCCATGGAATTTTTAAATGGAATGTTTTTTCGCTGGAATCAATTACCGACAGAATTTAATTTGCACCGAATGTGTTTACGGCGAAAACGTTCAGCGCTCCCAGCTTCGTCGAAGCTGAATGGGATTGCAGCCGAGGCTGTGACAAACAAGCGATTGGCCTTGACGTGAGCGCGGCATCTGTGAGGCCCATCGACAGCTGGTGTAGCGGCTCTAGGGCCAGGCTGCATGCAATGAAGATAATAAATAAAATGAAATACGTTATTATTGAGCTAACAATATTGTGAAAACAATGAATTCGCATACAACATCAGGCTAGAATAAACATAAAGAATCATGTAAAGGAGAGGCAAATGGGCTGATAGAAACTTTCAATGCTGCGAGCGTTCAGCTACCGCTCTCATTAGTTTCAAAATAAGGTAATAATGAATGTTTGATGCAAATGACCAGGTATTGTTCATACGGTCATTTATTTTTTCAATAAACGACAGAATGCTCCTGTGCAGGGGTTGGTAGTTAATAATAAATATTGATCCTGTTAACATACGAATACGTGGACATTCGTGAATGTTGGCTTTTTAGATGTAAATGTACAAAGCATAAGAAGAAAATGTAGGGGGGGGCCTACAAGTCCCAAACAAGACGCTAATTAGCTAGAAGAGATGCACAGCACACATCACTTATTGAAATCTAACTGACTGGTGGGTTTGGTGGTGAAACAGCTGAACATGTGCAAATGTCAAAGAGGCAATATGCTCCGCCGAGATGTCAAGTCCGCTCCAGGTAAATATTGACTCTTAGGCCTCGTCCACATGGCGTTCGTAGCAAATAGACGATTTCATTTGTCTTGGCTACTGGCTCTAGAAGACAAATGATGACATTAGTATAGGGCTGTCTTTGCATTCCCCCATCAACCCTCGTGGCCGAAACAGCTAGAGGGCATCAGGTGGCGCTAGCTCCCAATTTTTGAACTCTCTTTGATTAGGAAGTGTCCTGTCTTCGACCATGTACTAGAGGCTGTTGCTCAGCCACATGTCACTACATGCAACGATAGGTGGGCGAGGCTTTAGACTGAATAAATAAGGCGCATCCAAATTAATCATCGGCCTCAGGATCTTCTCCACTTCTGACAGTAGCCTCCAAATATACCTCATTGCGGCGGTGGTGATTGTGAACAAAAACTGAAATCAGGTAACTTTCATAAAATGACAGATTTGATTAGATTTAAGCCTCATTTCCACCGGAGCCTCAACGCGACATGTAAACTGCCTGTAAACAGCTAGGCGGTCCAGGGCTCGACGATCAAGGATTCCAGTAGTCTCGCATACCTCGGTGTGCAAGGAAAGCAACGTTGTCAAAGTAAGAACAATTTGAAAATTTCAGTCGTGTCAGACGCACACTGGTGCGCACAAGAAATATGTTTAGACGAAACGGGTGTATGCACGCTAGTGCGTACAGGCAGCATCGTCAAGACTGGTGCAAGGTTTACGGCTACACGAACAAAGTAAGCTCCGACAGCAACGCAACACAATGTTTACAGCTACGTTGTGTAGTTCAGTTAAGTTGTAATTCATTTATTCAGGTAAGATAAAGACCCAGACGAAACGAATCCCCGCCTCCAACCCCTCAGAACCTCAAGAGTTATATGTACGCACGCCAGTGCTCATAGATAGTATCGTCGAAATTGGTACAAGTTCTACGGTTTCACAGATCAGATCAACTCCGACCGCAACGCATCGCAAGGTTTATAGCCAAGCGGTCCAGGTCAAGCACATAAATTACATATGGTCTGTGGACGCGCGAGCGAGCACAGACTGAAAAAAACATTTATTCACAAAATAACAAACAGGAACTCTCGCACAAATACAATGACATCATTTTAGATGACAAAATTGAGGATCGTGAAGAGGAAAGAAAGGGCAGGTTCAACACGGGCTGAAAAACACACTTGTTGTTAAGGGAGATTAGGTGGGGGTGCATGGGTCCCTCCTGTCCCAATAGAGCCCCCGAGCTCTCCGGGTCACCCGAGCTCCCCGGGTCCCCAGAGTACCCTCGTCTCAGCTCATCGCGGATTGTCTAGACTCATTTCGGCCAGCCTCGACTCGTCACGTCCAACTCGACTCGCCCCAACATGTTTCGACTGATCTCGACGCCCCTCGATCAGCCTCGACGCGGCTCTCCCGCTCTGTGCCAGTAATCCGTGGGCTGCAATAGCTAATTTTCCTGCTCAGGCAGTTTACATGCATACATTTTTATGTGTATGGGCTTCACAGCGTGGAGAGGGGGAAGCAGGGATACCAAGGGGTAAAGGGGCCACATGAGGACCCAAACTTTCCCAAATAGGTAGCAAAGGGTCTCAAGGGTGTCCCAAACAGCGCAGAAGGGTCGAAGGAGAACACCCCAAATACTTCTGGTCTTCCAAGTCTCCCTGGTTCCCGAAACCCCCGGGGCCCCATCGCCTCCCCAGTCGACTCGTCGCCACTGGCCTCAACCTGCCTCGCACAGAGCCATTTAAGACTTTCACTCTCTATGATCAACAAGAACATTATTACACCAATTAGCAATCAAAACGCCTAGCTTAGGTGACCGGGAGAGTGCAAATTCAGCCACCGTAGGTTAGACTAGACTAACTAACACACCGCTTAGTCCACCGAAGGCCCCTGTGGGCGTCCAATTATGCGTAATTAAATAATAATTCCAAATTGATCACCATGACAAAAGGCACAGATAAATAAAATAGCCCACGAAATAAGAAATTTTAAAATACTATAATAAACTTTTAATGATTTGTTAAATGAGTTAATATCGCTCAGTAGCCACGTCATCAAGAGTGATTCCTGGTCAGATGGGCTTTAAGGCTAACTGTGCTGCCAAACGTTTCAGTTCAAACATTCTTTGCTTTCCCCCACTGTTGATTTTTCACATCTTTTCACATGTTTTCGATTACCACTCACCAAAGTGACAGTCTCTTAGAAATGATACTGAAAGCAAAGCAAAATTAGCATGATACACAAGCGTACACGTTTTATAAAGCTATTATCGATAATATTAAGATAACAATGAATAGGACGGAGATATTTCATCAGTTACATTTCGCGCTGCTCAATTTCTATTAATAATTAACATGTTCAAAACAGGTTAAGGTGGATGACAAATGAAAACAAACTAATTGTAAGTGATGCAGAAATCTAAGATCGATAGCGTTCGGTGAAATGTCTTTAATAGTAGATACACAAATCAGCGTTATGCCCAACTTATTTCCCATGTGTCGACAACTGATCAATGTTTTTCTACAAGGCTCAACAAATTCAGTTTGTTTTTGTCTCATAAATGTTCGTTATACGGATGTTGCCGTGTTGTTGATTTCTGATTTGCACCAATGCGTGGATTCTGATGTGTTTTGGAAATATCATGTAACTCGCACAGCAAAGAAGTGGTGGCGGCATTATCCGTGCATGCAAGGACTTGCTAAAAACCCAAACTGTCTTCTACTCCCACCTCTTTGTCGGCAATAGGGAGTCCGATGCTGTTCAATCACACTTAAAAAATGAATTTCCTGGTAATGTGTTAGGGTAGGCCCATTGACAGCCAAACTATTTTGATTCATGGTTTAATTTTGGAGCATTTCCTTGTTATCTTATTTATAACAACTCATCAAATAGTCAAGCGAAAGGCTGTCACTCGATGCACTGCGAGCAACGTGACAGCCGCTCAGGTGATAAGGCGACTGCTCGTCTGTACATGAATGCATAATCAATAATAATCGTGAGAACAACTTCTTGGGATTTTTAATTAGTAGGAACTTTCTGATTTACAATATGTATAGTGAAAAGAAAAGTATAATTTATGTGAAGTTAGGCAATTTCTGATGGGACGCAATGAACGATAAGTGGACTGAGGCATTGGAAACACGTGTAGAGCACATGCGATAGTGGGTATACGATGAAGAAGAGAGAAAATTTAAAATATTACGTTATTACTGAGGAATAAACATAGGGTTGCTTCAAATAACTTATGTTTGGTTGGGGAATTTCATAGAAATTTTCTTCATATGTGTAGGTAATGCGAACAGTTAGAAATATCTTACCTACACCGTGTACATCAAATGGGAAAATTTCCACATCGATAACGAAGAGAGAACATTCAAAATAACACGTTATTACTGGGCTTCTTCTTCTAATAACTTTTGTTTGGGTGGTGAATTAAAAAAAAAATCTCCATATGGTCTACATAGGTCAAGTGAGAGTACCCCACTTGGTAACATCAACAGTCAGAAATATCTTACTTACACCGTGTACATCAAATGGTGAAATTTCCACATCTTTCACTCATCCACATTTGTGTTGGTAATTTCCTGGCACTTCAAGCTGAGTACTTTAAGGAGATTAGGCTTGTTCCGCTACTAGAAGCTCGTCCGCCTGATTATGTTAACGTAGAGTATTAATCACCAATACTTTCCAAAAATATCCAGATTACATCAGATTAATCAATCATCGGACTAGATTATTCCATCATCCGAATAATTTTCCTCCATTGCCATCGACCTAGTAGGGAAACGAAATATTTTCTGATACGATCCGAATTACAAATTGTGATTCAGTAATGAATTAATTTTTATTTAACATGAACAAAAAATAACGTTCAATAAATTTCAATTCTGTATATTTGAGATTTGTTAGTTTTTTGTTTGTCTTTATGTTGGCATGTTGTGAACATCACTTAAACCAGTCATAGGAAGATAGCTTCGTAAATTCAAGAGCAATTCGAAATAGTTATCCACTAAAAGACGTAGAATGGAATTGGGCAAACTTTACTCTTAAGATTTCATTTTAAGATGCACATTTTCCGACTTATAGGGGATACAATCAATTTCCTTCAGTAGTGTAAATATACAACTAAATTTTACGGCAGATCCGAGAAAAATAATAATTGAATGACACAGCGTTTGTCGTAATCTGTTTCATGAACGCATCCATTCACTCAAGTTCGGTTTTGAACAGACGGGTAAACTGAGGCAATATCGTAAGTGATTTACTCGTTGAACATTAATATAGACAAATATATAACCCTGCATGATCTGAGACTAGCCTGAGCCTGTTGCGGTGCATGGCGTGTCTGGATGTCGTTTAACAAGGGCGGATCGCGTGAGGTCGAACAACTGCTGCTGAGGATTGCCACGATTCGTCATGGGGGAAGTAAACAGCGGCAATCGTGAGCTGTCCCACAGAAATATGAATCGGCAAACAAATTCTATAATTGCACTTGCCTAGTAGGCTTAAAATAGCTAGAACAGCTTGGGTGTCGTGGAAGAGAGTGAGGTCGACAGATTGCAAAAAAAATTCTCCTGGCTTAGATGTCGATTAGTCGTAAAGGGAAGTAAACTTCGTAATGCCCGGGATAGATAAGAACTCCCGACGGACCGCGCATGGATGGACTAGGAAGAGCGTTGTGGGCTACGTTCCATGGTAAGGGACTTATTTGTCATAACCGACTGGATTTCTGGTGTGTATTGTCTTTGTTAAGGCACTGAAGAGTGTAATGGGATGTATAAGGTTGAGGATGCAAGCAAACAGACGGTTGTATGAGGGGTAGTTGTCCCAACTGTGCTCTACGGAGCTGAGACTTGGGGGGTGGAAACAAAGTAAAGAAGAAGGTTAAATGTAGCCGAGATGAAATGTTCGAGGAGCATGGCTGGGGTGACACTGAGAGATAGGATCAATAACGACGTTGGTCGAATGAGAACGATGATGGTGAAGATGATTGAGGACAGAGCATATTCGAGTGTTCAGAGATGGTTAGGGCACATGTGAGGATGGATGATGGAAGATTGGTGAAAAGGAAGTTGAGTGAACGAAGGCCTAGAGGTAGACCTAAGATAGGGTGGACGGAGGGCGTGAGGCAGGCGTTAGGAAGGAGTGATAGTAGTGTGGAGGTAGCAAGTGAGCGTGCAGTAGATAGGCGTGAGTGGCCGGTTTTATTACGTTGCCCTGATGTGCTTTTCCGCCTTTGGAGTCTCGTTGAGAGACGTGATGGTCGTGACTAAGCCGGTGCAAGCCAATCAAACTCTCGGGCCCTGATGTTGACACTGACCTCGGACCACACTCATGACCCGGAGTGGGTTGCGGGATTTTCCGGCCAGACCCAGAAGTGCTAATCAGCTAAGATGTTTGAGTGTGAGTGTATGAGGGAGGTGTGGAGTGCGCCTTGCCGTCGCTCACCCCCTTTCTTGGGGATTCGAGCCCGTGTCTCTATCTGTATTATCTGTTAACCACCGATTATAATCCAACCGGCTAGTATCTAGCTAGTATCCAGCCGAGCTAACTGTTATAAAAACAGCGCGATAAAAAATATGTGCCTTGATATGAATGCTTCCTTGTGTTCCGAGTCTCTTTGTGAATTAAACGCTCTGTAGCTGCCGATATTGAATCTAGGACCAATTACATGCAATGAGATTTGCTTGCCTCCGTATTATTGGGAGTTAATAAAATGTAATTTTCTGCTAGTTATTATCAGCACTGGAACAGATTTCAGTGCATTGATGTTCGTTTGAAAACACAACTTCTAGTTTTAAAAAGGTTTTATTTAACTAGACCACTGAATACACTTCGAAACATTGACCCTTTCGAGCTTGCGTGGAACACGTATGGTAACTCGGCAATATATATATATGTATA
>SDVV010036618.1:0-10930 GCA_016164225.1 Gammarus roeselii
TAAATTCAAAGTTTATCATCATGAAAAAAGGGCAGAGAAAAATAATAGAGCCCAAGCAAGAAGAAATACTAAAATACTAAAATAAAGTGTTAATGATCTATAAAATGAATAAGCATCCATCCACTCCAACCCACCGCCTCCTGCACCTCTTCCCTGGTAATTTCCGCAACAAGTATTTCTCCCAAAACTGGCATCCGAGCACCACCACCCATAGCAAATATGTCAGCCTCTCAGTCATCCTCGACATTCAGCAACTCATCAAAATACTCGGCCCACCTCTTCCGTACATCACCACTTTCCAACAACAACTGGCCGTTTTCATCTTTCACCGCTTTCTCCTTTCCGGTCTCTCCCTTTCTCACCCTCTTCACCTCTTTCCAGATCATTTTATCCTCACAACCGTCTGCCCCACCTGACATCGGCGTCCCTTTTGGCTCTCCTCACCACCCGCATCACCTCGTTTCTTTTCTCTTCGTAGCTTTCATGAGCCACCTCCGATTTCACCTGCAACCACTCCTCAAACGCTCCTCTTTACCGTGCCACCACCAGTTTGACCTCCTCGCTCCACCACTCGCAGCCTTTCTTCCTGCACCCTACCACACGGCGCGCACCACAAACCTTCTTCGCACATCTCCGCAACGCATCCCTTAACGTCTCCCATTCTTCCTCCACATCTCTCAGGTCCTCTCCTCTCACGTTGTCATATTCTTCCTTCAACGCCTGCTGGAACTCCTCGGCTCTACTTTACTTTTCACATTCAATCCACTCACTTTCACTACCTCTCTCCCTCCTCCCACTCGTTTTAGGTTTAGTCTGAAAAAAAAGTACAATTCATGCTTCTAGTTCTAGGTGGCAAGAATGGAATCCGTTCAAAGAAGCACAGTTCTCAACTTGTTTTAACACTTTTGAAGTTCATGTAAATTGTTAAAGTCAAAGGTGTCTGTAGCTTATTTGTGGGTTGTTCACGTATAGTGGTGAGAGCAGTCTCCCGTCATGGGTTTATGATATCCGCAAGCTGGCCAATTTTAATGGTAAAAAAAGACGTAAGTCCCCTTGAACGACGTCCCACCGACCCTGAACTTAAATGTACGATTCTGTAGAAATTGGAGGCTCGTGCGGTGAAGATCTTTAATGCCAAATTTTTAGTGTCATAGGCAGTACGGAGTGCCTTTAAGGATTGCCTCTCCATTGGCCCCCCTTTAAAATGGGGACATGGCTAGTGGTCTTTAAATGTCAGAGAAGTAATATGTAGCTCAACAACAGCAAGACTTATTGAAGGAGAGCTAAAGAAATCCAACGAGGAAAAATAAAACTAATCATGTTAGTGCTTCTACTTTATATTTTTCTGATGACTAGATATTTCGGCATAAGTCAACAAGCTAAATACAATAGGATCCAACACTATGGATACTGCAGTTAATAAGCAGTTCTTGGTTCAGTTGCAAAATCCCAGTAAAGCCTACATGAACGAATAACCTGTTGACTCAACTAATGAATCATTTAAGGCTATAAACAAAGACAATAAACTACACAGAGCGGCGGAGGCTCTTGCTAAACCGTTCCATCTCCAGTTTGCTCATTAATCTCGGTACATTAAAGCCAATTTTACCCAGCCATTAATCGTAGCCATGATACAACGTTCATTTCTTTCGAGACTTCTTCAGACATAAAACCACAGGCTTTCAGAGATAAATTAATTAGTCGCTAACCATAGGTTCATCTTCATGAGTGCTGTTCCACATTAGACGGCACCAAACCCTCTACCTGCGCGTCTCCGTGTTTATTGTTCTCCCTATCATCTTGCAAATACTAATGTCTTCAAATCTCACTATAGCTTATAGATTTGATTTGAGCCTGATTTCCACCAGAGCCTCAACGTGAGTCATAATAGGCTCCCCCATAGGGCGCGAGCACTATAATGGAATCTCTCAATTCGTTCCCTAATAAAACCATTCTAATGTTCTATATACTTTTTAAATATTGCACAACAGTTGCGTAATTAGTTCTACATTGCACAATTCGCAGGAGTTTCCTTAGAAAACATTAGTCTAAGCAGCCGTGTGCGTAGTACGGTAAAAACCGAGTAATCGTCGACACGCATCTTAATGCTAAGCTAATATACCAATAAGCAGTAACTGGCATGCAAGTCACAGTTAGGTGTGACTTCATCTGCAGTTCAGTTGATAAAATTTCCAGAAGAGCCACCAACCAAACGTCGACAGGCTACACTGCTTGACCACTCACTTATGCAAAAACAAATACTGTTATTTGGGACTCTTGAGTTCTGGTGACACTTGCGCTAAAAGCCTATCATCCTTTCATGGCACTATAAATAAATCTATTCGCCAAACCAGCACTAATCTTTTCGAACCAAGGATGTCTATATTTGAAGGGCATGATATGGAAGTGGTCTGAAGGCATGTGAATTGGCAACAGTATACAAAAACTTTCCATTCAAGCCTTACCGTCAGGAGATAACTGCGGCTACGTTGAAGTGAAACAAATGTTTTGAGGACTGACTAGTCCTTCTATTCAAGCTCTGAGTTAATTGGATTAAGGAGCCCATCTCCACTGGAGCTCTGACGAGTCTCTGTGAGCTCACTCGTAGGGCTTGTTAGTTTTGAAAGATAGCTGCACATCAACAGACCTTTGTGGTGTGATGAATGATACGACTAACAAAAACAAACGTTTGCTAATGGCTGGCAAGATCAACCCGAGCTTACGGTGTCTTACAGGTTTTACAAGCAAACGTGATTTTTTTTTCAAAATTATTTTGAAGAACATTGAGGGCACCCATCAAACTTCATCCGCTCTAAGATTAGATTATTAGAGAGCCAGATTTTCTAGTGCGCTGGAGTCGATGTTCTTCCAGAACCGAACGTCATCCGCCCTAAACACTTGGTAATAAAGAAGATGTAACATGCACATATTAATAGCAGCTTTCTGACGCTCATACAAGATTTTATTTGAGCCTCAATTTTCAACACATACAAGAGGTACACATTATGATATACTGAGAAGGCGAGCTATCATCGTGTGAAATAATTAACGTAAATCATAATTTCTTGTCTTGAGAACAAATTTGTGATGATTTTTATAATCCTTTTATGACCGATCGATTTGTGATACCATTTTGAAATTTCAAGACTGGGTTGACACCCAGGAAAAATCTACAGCCAAAGCTCTACAACCCGAAGTAGTATGGAGTGACAACGGTGAGATGAAAAAATATCCATCAACCTCACCTGGAATCGAACCCGCGACCGTCAGAACTCAAGGGAGCGCCCTACCAAGTCGTCGAATACACTCACCCTAACAAGCGTGACCACATGCAAGCGCACACAGTGCAAAAACTAGTCACCCTCCCTACATCTCGAGCTGGAGCAAGCGGATCCTGCGGCGTTCTAGTGACTTGACACTCCTGGTTTCATTAACAGCATTTGATCGATTGTCAGTTACAAACATGTTCTTCGATATTGACGCTAGGATAATACAAATTTGGAAGGCGAACATGAAACCGATGGTGAATAGATTAGATTAAAGTGTAAAGGCTTTCTAGTGCACTGGACTCAATGTCCTTCTGGCACCGAACGTCAAACCAGCAGCCAGCGCTGCATCAAGTCATCGTCAAATCATCATTAGCATCCGGGATTGTTTCGACCCACGGCATGCTTAGGTCACTACTGTTTATAAGGATATAGGCAGAGGTCACAAATGTGTCCTACTCGAAGTGAGCAAAGAAAACGGTGGTCCTCCGGAAAAAAGGAGTTTATCGGTAAGTAAGATTAAGGTGGTTCAGCTAGGAAGCTGGTTTCTCGAAGGTAGCTGAGAAGCGGTTCCGCACTGAAATGCCACTGAGGGAACTCAGAAAGCATTAGGCGGAGTGTATTAGGAAGGTCCAAGAAACGGCTCCTAGGGAAGTATGTGCGTCGACATTCCGTCCATGTGGGGCACTCTGCCACGACATGGGCTAGAGGGACTAGAGTTTATGCAGTACGGAGTTGGCGACGCCTCCATTAGGTGTTTGTGCGTCAGTCTGCTAAGTCCAATTCTCAATCGGCATCGAGTTACCTCAGTCCATCGAGATCGGTTGCTTGAAGAGACCCAGGGTGTTGGTGTGTCTTTGATAGAACGCAATTTATTTCTTATAGGGACATCAGGTCATTCCATGTTCCATTTATTTCGCACAGCTCTTTCAATCGCTGGGTAGAAGTCTTTATATGGGAGTGGACGCTGTTCTGCTGGGTCAGGCGCCGCTGCAGCTCTTCGCTCATTGCCCACCACCTCACAGTGGCCCGGAATCCAGCACAAATGAACATTTTTGTTTCTGAAGGACAATCGCACAAGCCAGCGCAAGATTGCTGAAACGACAGGGTGGCAATTGTTGAAGATCTCCAGGGTTTGAAGCGCACTGAGCGAATCGGTAATAATTGAGATATTGGCATCTGGAAGAGTATCGGTCGCTAAAAGGACATCGGCAATAGCCGTGAGTTCAGCAGTGAGAACTGACGCTGATGGTGGGAGTCTCCTAGTGACGACGCGCCCGGGGGGCACCGCTGCACAACCCACAGCATCGTCGTCTTTTGATCCATCAGTGAGGATTTGCAAGCTATAAGCGTGATTAAGAGTTTGAATGGGCTATAAAAACAGCTCGAAGATTTTGGGGTGCAACATCTGCCTTTTGGCCAGTAAGATAGTGAGGGCAGAGCATATTTTCTGATAATAGCATCTCGCGGGAGAGGGTCCACCATGATGTGTGGTAGCCCAAGCTCAGCAGTGAGGAGCTCGATGCGTTGTGAGAAACTCGAGGAAGGAGCCAGATTGAGATGGTGCTGTCGGGCAATAAAATTGGAGGTCAATTTGTTCTCGTCGCAGGGCAAGACTAAGCTCACCAGTTTCACAAAGAATGCTGACAATAGGGGAGAAGCGGAAAGATCCAGTACAAGCGCGGAGGGCGGCCTTGTGAACTGGTTCCAGTGTTTTGAGAATATTTGGGTTCGCGGAGCCATAGATCACGCTCCCATAGTCCATTTTGGACCGGATGATAACGCGGTAAAGGCGTAATGATGTTATTCTGTCTGCACACCTGGTGCAGTGCGATGCGATCCGAGCAGTCTATTTTAAGCAGCTGCACATGGTACTTCCAGGTGAGCTTCTGGTCGAATATTAGTCCTAGAAAGCGGACTTTAGGTAGGAAAGGAATTATTTCTCCATAGAATCTGCGATCTGGTTCCGTGTGTGTGTGCGAGACCGATGGATATGAAGTACACATGTTTTGCTTTTAGATATTTTAAAGCCTCGAGATTCTGTCCAGGCAACCACCTGGGCAAATGCACTCTGTAGTTGACGTTGGAGTTGGGACAAAACTGGCGTCAATGCGTATACCATAAAGTCGTCAACGTACAGCGATCCATTCACGGAGGGAGGGATCACACCCGTGATCCCATCAATGGTAATCGCGGGACCCCCTCATCTAGGGTATGTATGTCCATAAGGTGATTGCCGATTTTGACCTTGAAGAAGTTCCGGATAAAAAATGCTAAGTGACCCCGGACTCACATCCAATGGATCTCTCGGAAGATGCCATAGCGCCAGGTTGTATCATATGCCTTCTCAAGGTCAAAGAAAATGCAAACAGTGTGTTGCTTGTGGTCCAAGGCCCCTTGTATATCAGACACAATGTTAAATAATTATCTTACGCTGATATCATCTTTCGAAATCCGAATTGCAATGGGGAGAGGAGTGAGTTCGCTTCTAGGTGCCGAGTCAGTCGGTCAATCACAATCTTCTCCAGAACCTTCGCTACACACGAGGTGAGAGCTATGGGACGGTAGCTGGTCAATTCATCGGCAGGCTTGCCAGGTTTTGGGAAAGACAGAAACACTGCCTCCTTCCACCGATCGGGATAGGAGGGGGTAGACCAAACTGTGTTGTAAATAAGACAAGTAGGAGAGGCGGAGGGATGTAGGTTCCGAAGCATCTCGTAGGAGATTTTATTTTCGCCAGGAGCAGAAGGGTTGGAGGTGCGAACAGCACCAAGGATTTCGTGTATCGTGATAGGTTCATTGTAAGGTATAAAGGAATGCATGGAGAAATCCAGATCATTTTGTTCTGCAGTACGCTCTGTGATACGGAAAGCTGGATCGGTGTGGGTCGTTCCCTTTATCCTTAGGGTTAGGGTTGGGGGGGATGAGAACAGTACTTTCCAATCATTTATTCGTAAGCGGGACCACACTTTAGACATAGTGTGTTCACATTAATGGACGATACTAAGTTCTGCCATGATTCTCTTGGAGATAAAGACATGTATTTCGTGCTTTTGCAGTTTCTCGCCTAAACGTAATTTTATCTGCTACTGCTTTGGTACGCCGGTATAGATTGAATGCACGCTTATTTTGCCGTTTTGCTATATCACACAGGTCACTCCACCAGGGTGTCCTAATTTTACGCCGTTTTCCCTTGGTTATAGGGATGCTGCTATCTGTAGCATGAAGAAGGGTACTATTGAAGTTTTCCACCATCTCGTCAGGATATATCCCGAGGTGGAAGAGGTGTTGTTGTATAAGCGGTGAACGATTGCCTGTTTGCTTTATGCAATATGTATCGGCGAGCAGTAGAAGTGTCTTCAGAATGGAAAGTAGTGATCGTGATGGGGAAGTGGTCACTCCCGTAAGGCTCCTCCAGCACCTGCCAGGCAAGGTCTGAGGAGAGGTTTGGTGAGCAGAAGGATAAGTCAACAGCTGATAACGAGGCTGTCTGGGTATGGAAGTGCGTCGGTTCTCCAGTATTAAAGAGCGCAATATCAGAAGATAGAAAGAAAGCTTCAACGTGCCCTCCACGTCCATCAGCTATGTCTGTCCCCTCCCAGAGGGGGTGTTTAGCATTAAGATCACCTACAAGAAGGTAGGGCGCAGGAAATTGATCAACCAGGTTAGTCAGAAGTGCGTATGAAAGTAGTTCATTGGGGGAAATAAATAGGTTACAAATGGTAACGGGGCGTTTGAGGCCCACGCTGTGGGCCTGAACTTGTCGAGTTGTTTGTAGAGGGATTGGAGTGCATGTGATTGCTCGATTTACTATTGTAGCCAGGCTAATATTCGGTCGAGCATCGGCAGTGGGCGAGATGAAGTGCCCCAGGAGAGTTTCATGGAGACAAACTACCATTGGATTACAAGTTCGGGTTAGTTTCAATAGTTCAACATAGTTAGCACGATATCCTCTAATGTTCCATTGAAGCTTTTCTTATGGCTACGAGTCAACGAAGGATCATTTCCGTTTGGATCATCGTCCAGGTCTGAGCCAGTGCGTTTAGCACTGGTAAGCGACAAGCGAGTTTCTCCGGTTTGAGGCGATGCTGGGGTAGGATGGGTATCACTCAATACTGTGCTCAGCGCATTCCCCTTAGGATTATAATCTGGAACGGCTAAGCGAGATGAAGATGAAGGGGCATTTTGTGCCCTAATAAAGGCACCAGAAATACATCTGAGTTGAGTAGTATCCTGGCTAGTCTGCGCGGTTAGCAAGGGGAATCTCGGTTGAGCAGTAAGACGGGATTAAACGTTGGTGACAGATCCCGGGTTTTTGTCTTGTGTGGCTGGCGAGGTGCGCGTTGAGGTGGCAGCGTTTTTTCATGTGATGCTGCCTACAATAAAGGCAGGTCGTTGTCCAGATTCAGGTGTGGGACTCCCAATGCACGTCGATCAGCAAGTGATGTACGAGGCGAGATGGGAGTGAGGGAAGGTATCTCCAACGGAATTTCCGAGTTTCCGGACAGTGCGAATGACAGTCGTCGTAGGCTTCCTAGATTTCGAGTAGGATAAAGGGCATCGTGTTGAAAGTTAGAAGGAACCATGGTAACACGTGTTCCCGCTGTCACTGCGGCAAAGCTAGCAAGCGGGCGGATAAATTTGGCGGTTACTCGTCTCTTGGCTTCGGGGTAGGAAAGGAGTTCTCTAGCTTGAACAGCGAGTATCTCCTTTTCGAGTCTGTAATAGAAGCTTTCGCGTGATGACGCAGGATGGTCCTCTGAACAGTTTGCGCATTTAGCAGGTCGGTTACAATGGTGGCTTTTTGCGTCCTTACCACAGCGGAAGCATGTACTTTTCATGTTCCTCAATCGGCAGGCACTTCCATGACCAAACTTTTGGCAGTTGTAGCAGCGTCTCGGAGTAGGGATGTATTCTCGAACCGAGCACTGTGTCCAGCCAATGTCGCCGATAGTGAATAACAAATTATTGTTTGCACTTTCTGTCGTTGCATTATTTACGTTGGGAAGGAAGCAAGCGAAGGAAGGTGTGCTTAGACCATATCTGCTGTTAATATTGACCCTAAGACGATAAATGTGTAAATAAAATGAAAAAACAAAATGAATTACATACGTATCATTTATATGTCCTCTTTGTCAGAGCCATAATTTGATATTTCTGACCAAAATAATAAACAGATATGGAATACAGCCCATTCACATGGTCTTCATTCATAATTCAAAGTTTGATTGACTCCCAATCAAATTCCGCTTAGTCACAACCAGTATGAGAGCGAGTCAAGAGACCGCCGCAGGATCTGTTTGCTATTGCACGGTGGGTATGGCACATGTCATGGTGAAGTGGGTTTGGCACTCGCAAGGCGTTCTAACGGTCGCCGGATTTGATTGTGAATATTCATGTACCCGAATACTTCCGTTCATGGAAGTAATCTTTGCGACTTGATACTAGATTAGAGTGACGAGGCTTTCAAACGCGCTGGAGTCATCGTCCTTCTGGCTCCGAATGTCAAACCAGCAAACAGTGCTGCATCAAGTTAGTCTTTGTTTTTCTTCTTTCACAATGTTCGAGTTAGGGTTTACTACTGCGCAAAGGCAAAGTCCTTTGCACGGCGAACGTCTATGGTACGTACGGGTGCCACAGGAGGTACAGAACTTCTCAAGTGCTGAGGCCATATGGTCCCAGAACTCCCCGGATAGCAGTAAGGAGGAATAACACACTACCTACCCTGCTTCAGAGCCCCATGGATCCACAGTAGTCGTTAAGGTGCGGGCTACGCGCTCCAACACCTGCTGAGGGGGAAGATGAATAAGAGACAGGAAACGGGGATCCCATGCATGAGATGAACACAAGGTGTAGGGAATTTCACGAATGAGAACAGCAGGAATGGAAAGAAGAAGAAATAGTCGTAGAAAAAGGTTGCATAAAAGAAAGAGCGCAACTTGGCGGTTATTTGCCACCCGAAAGAAGAATAGTTAGAACCAGTGTGTGAATGTTTTTGTTTGTGTGAGTGCAGCGACTAATAGGCAAGTTGTTAAGAAAGAGTCTGAGACAAGTTTAAGGAAATTTGAACTAAACATAAGATGGAACTGAGGTAAATAAAAACTCAAGCAAACCAGGATAGGGGGAGAAAATGAGAGATAGTAAAGGGCTAAGAGAGAGGGGGGTCTGAAGGGAAATAAGGGTGTTTACCCCCCCGGATGGGCCGTGACTCCGTGCGGCCCGAGAACCTAACAGATGCCTGGGGGGGGTACAAGGGCAATAATAAAGATGATTCCCCGCAATAGCGTACCATGCATCTATTACCTACACACATGTCTTCCGGGAACTGTAACTGACTGGCTTGAGCAAATACGAGATCTTCTCAACCGACAGTTTGGACAATCGTAAAAGCAATTAAACACGTATTTTTCCCTTCTCAACGAGTCACAAGGAATTGTCTAGTCCCTGTAAATGGCCTCAACCTGCACAGCAGTCATCATGGGAATAGATTACATAGAACAGTTAGCCTGATTTCTCGCGTAACAGTCAAAGACCTTAGAATGCCGAATATCAGATTAGCATAAAGAGAATGATGCACCAATTACTCGTCAGCCACTGAGGAAGAATCGGCCATCGTTATATAAAAGACACTAAAGTCATCCAAGATTAGATTGGAGTGACGAGGCTTACCAGCGTGCTGCAGTCAGCGTCCTTCTGGCGCCGAACGTCAGACCAGCAACAAGTGTTGCATCAAGCTATTGAAAAATGTTAGATTAGTGGTTGGGTTATCGCTACGCAAAGTCAATGTAGTTTACGGGGCGAAACTGAAAAGTAAGCACGGGTGTCAACAGGAGGTAAGGTAACTGCAAAGGCGCTGAGGCCATAGAGTCCAAGCACTCCATAAGTGGCAGAAAGGAGCGTTATTCCTCACTCTATCATGCTCCAGAGCCCCGCGGATACGCCGTCGATCTTAAGGTGGCGGGCGCAATGCGATCCGACACCTGCTGAGGAGGAATACAAGGGAAAGACAGGAAACGGTGATACTAAGTATGAAATATACAATCAGTGTAGGGAAACTCACGTATGAAAAGAACAAGAAGGGAAATAAAGAAAGGAGAGTTGAAGAAAAAAGGTTGCATGAAAGAAAAACCGCAACTTGGCTGTTATTAGCCAACCGGAAGGATAAAATTTAGGACCAGTATGCAATGACTATTGGAATAGTGGTCATGAGGGAGAGAGAAGATATAAGTTAGAAAAAAAGTGAACTGAACCCAAGATCCTTTGATACGAGTAAAATAAATTCAGGATGGTGGAGAAAATGAGAAATAATGAAGAGTGAGAAAGAGATGAGTCTGAAGGTAAATAAGGGTGACAACCCTCCCCAGTCGAGCTGTGACACCGTGTAGGCAGTGCAATCATAGAATTGTAGAGGACGATCAAGGATCTACAAGCAGGCAGAGATTTGGTTGGTTAAATAATAAAGATGAGTGGTGGAAAGTTCAGATAGTTAAAGAATATGAACAATATAATCATTAAAAAAAATCAGAAAATAAGATTACCTTCACATGGGAAAACAGCAGAGATTCATATGATACGAATATTTGAGGACAAGTGACAAAGCTATTTTTCCTCACGATATAAAGCACCTAACATTAACCTACCCAGAATCAATATCGATCAAGGTT